>JAODPA010100216.1:0-21448 GCA_025585075.1 Nepenthes mirabilis | reverse complement strand
GGAAGCAAAGAAACGAGAGAAGAGAAGCAGGAGAGAGTAGAAGGAGACAAAGGAGAAAAAGAAGAAAGAAGAGAAAGGAGAGGGAAGAAAAGAAAAGGCAGAAAAACTACTATCCAACTCTAATTTAAGTAAGGATAATTGTGGATCAGACTCAGGCAAGTATACTTTGAATGTTATTTTCTGTCTTGCTGCTTTTCTATATCTCGAAAAATATAATTACGCTTTTAAAAGATATGGTTCTGCATGTCCTCCAAAAATAATAAAAGACATGGTTCTGCATGTTCACTAATAAAAGACATGGCTCTGCATGTTCACTAAATATAATAAAAGACATGGTTCTGCATGGTTACTAATAAAAGACAAGGTTCTGCATGACATGGTTCTGCAAGTTTATTACAAATAATAAAAGACATGGTTCTGCATGTTTATTGAAATAAAGCTCTTGGTATTTGAAAAGCTTATACAGATTTATACTGATAATTTGCTATGGACTTTGAAGCAAAATCGAAAAATTAACTAAAATGTTTCTGATACTGCAAACTATTTCGATACTGCAAACCGTACTGTCAAGGAAAATATTTCTGACATAACAAGGACCTGGGATTGATATACAGTCAGGTTAGGTTTTTCGACATGCCTCAAAACGTCATGGTGGTAATTGAGGATAACTCTGTCCATGGAATTATATGTGGTCCACCGACCTCGGGGCGTTGTATAGGGAGGATACTGATTCTTGATCCCATGAGACAGGATCTTCTATTTCTATTTCTAGTCTTGAATTGTGTGGAGTGAATACAATCTATCCTCGATTATTCGCTCCCTCTGCTAGTAGGGTCTACTGGTCGAGTCATTTACTAAAAGATAATGGAACCTCCTATAACTCACAATTCTGATATCAAAGAAAAATGGCCTTTACTGAATTATGATTCTCAAAGCCTAATTTATTATTAAATTATGTCTTCTCCATTTCTTTACACTATTCAGCCCTGAATATTTCCATATCTGCATAATTGTTTTGTATAATGAGATATATTGCATGTTTTGGTACCTTACTAGATTTCAACTCACTGTTTCGTATTCTTTTCTCCAGATGAAACAGTAGAACTAGTGCTTGACGAAAAGGGGTAAGCTAAAGCCTAGCCTGAAGACTTTTGAAAACTTGAAGTTACTTTGGGGATCCCGAAAAGAGTTAGTTTGAATGTAAATACCTGATTGTGTAAATGGATCTCATATATAAAATGTATATTGTGGATATGATAAAACAGGGATTTATATTTTCGCAGGTACAAAGTTTTGCTTCCACTCTATTTGTTTTCTGGATATTTCGTTTAGGCCCAGTCGGCATCTCACTTCTGAACTAATAATGTAGTGGATAGGAAACGGGAATATAAGTTGTAGGGAGATTATACGGCATTTGCGATCATTTGTTTGCGATAAGATATATGTTTAATAACGATTATGATATTTGTGAGGTTCTAGGTCTAAAAATATGATAAATATGAGGAATTCAATGTGATAATAATTAATACTAGACCTATTGAATGAATAAGTATGCGTATCGGAAGGAAATTCAAGTTGTGAACTGCTGAAATGCTACTAGCAGACTGCGCCTACTATGCACTCGAGCAGCAAAATCCAGTAGCTCCCCCGCCCGTTGAGCGCCTATGGGTGCTCGAGCGCGAGCCTGCAGCGAAGCCGCACTCGCCGCTCACTCGGTGCTCGAGCGCCCCGACGGGTATAAAAATGCGACTTGCTTCGTGTTTCTTTGATTTTTCTCAATTCCAGAGGGTTTTTGGAGAGGATGAGAGAGGAAGAGCGCCGGTTTTAGAGAGAGAAAGGAGGAGATCAGGCGTAGAGTTCGAATCCATCCGGGAGCCGGTTATAAAAGTGGTAGCACATGTGAAGGCAAGTGTTCTCATACTCACTAACTTTCCTCTTTCGATGTTTTTCGGTTATCATCTGATATTTTCATCTCAATACCCACCCAAACTATGGAAAATGTGACACCCGTGACTTGAGACCAAGGATTTTATAATTTATTGTCCGATTTACTCATCGATCCGACCCATGGAGTACCGTAAAACTCTATCCTGCGGGAAATTTGGGGGTTTTCCGTTTTTGCACCTTATTTCGTTAAATTGACTCCAAAATGTGAATCCATACATCCCAAATGTATATATATGTCGGCCGCATGATAGATCTCGCACGTCTCGACCCGTTCGCAGCATCCGGGCCCTCTAAATGGGCGCTGACACTGTTCACCCGAGACAAAAAGGGAAATTATATTTTTTACCTTCATAAAATGTTGAAAAGACTTTAAAATATGAATCCCTGCATCCCAAAAGTAAGCATGTGTTGACTGGACGTCCGATTCCGCAAAATTTGACTCGTTCGCGACGTCCGAGTCGTCTAAAAGTGGCCTAACACTGTTCACCCGAAACTGAAAGGTAAGTCTGCATGCTTTAGCTCTCTTCAATTGTGATAGAACTTATGACTAAATATTGTGTCAAATTGTAAGCTATAAAATGTGTAATTGTACACCGGGAGCAAGGGAATGCATCTCGGAGGCTCCTAAGGTGGTGTTTGACTAGTGGAGGTAAGTGTAACCAAACTCTCTTCCGAGTTAAACTTATTGATTGAAAGATTTAAGCTCTAAATGAATGAAAGGAACTGAACGAGTAATTGAAGGGAATCCACAAGGTGTAAAGTGATGGATTTGGTCTCCTGGATAGAGACATGTGATGGAAATGTGATTTCTCGATTTAAGAATGTATATGGAAATGGTGGATTCCCCTTCAAAGATTGATACTAATCTTAAAATAAGGACCACGAATCATAGGGGTAGTATCCTCTAGCTTACCATGTACATCACGGTGGGAACCCAAAGAATACTCCGACTGCTCCTAGGGGCGGGTGATGTTTAGGGCATGCTTTAGGATGCTGCTGTAAAAGAACAATGATTACCCTGGTCCCCGGGGGATATGGGGCTATTGAGATGGCCGAGTGCTGCAGGCCTAAAATGTAGCCGATGGTCGAGTGCTGTAAACTTAAAATATAGCCGGCCTTAAAATATGTGGTAGACACATTCGTTGGTTAGTACGACCTACTAGCCTAGGTCCGCAAAGATTGATGAAATAAATAAAAATGAATGAACGTAACCAGAACAAACATGCGAATTAAATGATTCCCGATGCTCCTTCTCTTCGCATATTTTCTTTATTCAAGTTATATGATTCTCGTACCCAATTACTGTCTTTCTTGTAAATTACAGTAGTTAGTGATGTATGATTTTATTTGTTGGGCTATACGCTCACCCTTACTATATATCTTTCAGATGAGAACACATTGTTGCCCAACGAGACAGACTAGACCATAGAAGTGTGATTGACAGTTGATATTGCACGCAGGACTCGGGGCTAGGACTTAGCTAATTTTGTGTATGAAATAGGAATTTTGGTCATAATTTTATAAACTGTATAAAATATGTATGGCGATGATTAATGATGTTTAGTATGAATGAATGATGGATTAGTTCCCGCTGTGTATTGTAGTTTTTATGATTCTGCAGGTTCTTCTCAATATGGTTATGATCGAGGTTCCTAGTTGGCATCCTTTCCCACCTACATTATACTGGAGTGATGATGTCGGCACTGCCTCGGTAGATATGGTGATTAGATCCTGTATAGTGTGTTGAGCATTAAAACTTGTAGTTTCATTATGGATGGTTGTAGATTGTTGTGTAGGGTCGATTTACTGGTATTTGTATTTTGGCAAACACACGATTTACAAACGGGACTCTGCCCAATTTTCTACAGAAATTAATAAATTTTAATTAGGAATACTAGTTTATCATTATTTTGGCGGAGGTTATTTAAGAAAAATAACCCAATCTGTTACAGTTGGTATCAGAGAAGGGATGCCTTAGGATGGATCTGAATTTATGCGAAAGCCTAGGATAGTATGGGTTAAGGCCGAGTGAGTGAACGTGGAAAAACTAGGATAATTAAGTACCCTCATTTTGAATGTTCTCTTTAATTGCATAAGTGTTATCATATCTAGTAATGTCGTTGGAGACGGTTAAACCTTTGGCTCAACCTTTGTTGTTTCTTTTTCAGTGGTGACTTCTAAAGTTAGCGATTCCGCCTAGACGTCAAGGTTCGCAAAGGGATGAGTCACCCCGAGATCAAGAGACAGAGTATTTGAATTTGTTAGGGTATCTTACGAACATCATTTAGAATATGGAGCAGCGACATCTGGCCCCTGTTCCTGTTTCAACTCTTATTCAGGTTCTTGCTAATCCGGAGCCATCTGCTTATGATCGCTTCGTTCAGGAGCGAGTGCCGGTGTTTACGAGAGAGCCTGACCCACTTAAGGTAGATTCATGGTTAGAGAGCCATAAGAGGGTATTTGCCTTGATCAAATGCCCAGCGGAGGATCGGGTGTTGTTTACATCTTACCGGTTGGAGGGTCAGGCACACCATTGATGGTAGATGAGAAAAGAAGTGTTGGGTGTACCGGAGGCAGAGATTAGCTGGAAAATATTTGATGATATGTTTTTAGAGAAGTACTTTCCATCTAGCCTCGGTGTTCAGAAAGAAGAGAAATTTCTCAAGCTAAGGCAGGGGAACTAGACGATGGCGGAGTACAATGCCAAGTTCTCGGAGTTATCACGGTTCACTTCCTACATGGTCGAAGATGAAGAAAGGAGGACTAAGAAGTTCTTAATGGGCTTGCGGGATAACATCCGCAAGCAGCTGACGACCCTTAAATTGGCCACCTATGCTGATGTACTGGATCGGGCCTTGATTTACGAGTAAGAGCATGCAAAGGAAGAATTTTTCAGAAAGAGGTCGGCTAGTAAGAGCGGGACAAGTGCCAGCACCAGGACTAGTTTTGGGAGACCATACAAGAAGCCGAGGCAGCCGGTTTCTAGACAGAATGGACAGAGGAGTGGCCAGATTTCATCATCTTCTCAAGCCTCGGTGGGTTCATGTCAGCACTGTGGAAGAATTCATGAAGGTAGACCGTGTCCCAGGTTGACGGGAGCTTGCTTCACTTGTGGCCAAGAGGGGCATAGAGCCAGGGAGTGCCCTCAGCCATCGAGGATTAGGGCTTCGAAGCTAGCAGTGCAGGTAAAGCTTTTGCAGTGTCTGCTAGCGAGGCCAAAGCGTCAAATGAGGTGGTGGAAGGTATACTTCCAGTTTGTGGTATTTTTTGCTCAGTACTTTTTGACTCTTGGTCCAAGCACTCCTTTATTTCCCATCGGCTAGCTTGTTATATTACACCCTCCCCCGTGACCCTTGATTTTTCTTTCGTTATATCCACGCCCACGAGGTCCTCTATTGTAACCAATGTATCCTATCCAGGGTGTATTGTGAAGGTGAAGAGACTTTTTCTAGCCGTTGATTTGATTCTTCTAGATATGCATGATTTTGATATTATCTTGGATATGAATTGTCTGTCTAGATATCACGCCACTATTAATTGTTTCCACAAAAGGGTGGGTTTTATTATTCCAGATTGCGAACCCTTCTATAATCAAGGAGTTCGGAGAGTGGAGCCGTCTAGTTTTATTTATACTTTACAGGTTCGTCATTTGTTGAATAGCGGGTGCGAAGCCTTTTTGGCTTATGTTAGTGTGGTGGAAAGTTGAGATTTGTCCGTAAAGGACATTCCGGTGGTGTGTGAATTCGAGGACGTGTTTCCCGACAAGTTATCTGCCCTACCACCACATCGTGAGATTGAATTTGGGATTGATCTCGTGCTAGGATCGGAACCGATATTGAAAGCCCCCTACCGCATGGCCCCTATTGAGTTAAAGGAGTTGAAACAGCAGTTATAGGACTTGCTTGATACGGGTTTCATTAGACCCAGTGTGTCGCCGTGGGGCGCTCCGGTCTTATTCGTCAAAAAGAAAGATGGGGCCTTGAAGTTATGTATAGACGACCGTGAGTTGAATAAAATTACAATCAAGAACAAGTATCATCTGCCGCGAATCGATGACCTCTTTGACCAATTGCAAGGATCCTTAGTGTATTCCAAGATTTACCTTCAGTCGGGATATATCAGCTTCGTATTAAGCAAGAGGATATTCCAAAGATGGCTTTTCGAACAAGGTATGGTCACTATGAATTTTTGGTGATGCCATTCGGGTTGACTAATGCTCCAGCCGTGTTTATGGACCTGATGAACTAGGTCTTCCAGCCATTCTTGGATAAGTTTGTTATGGTTTTCATTAATGATATTTTGATTTACTCTAAGGATTGCGTCGAGCATGAAGGGCACTTGAGAATTGTGCTGCAGACTCTTCGGGAACATTAGTTGTTCGCAAAGCTGAAGAAGTGTGAGTTTTGGCTTGACAATGTGGTGTTCTTAGGCCATGTAATTTCTCAAAGAGGCATCTTGGTGGACACGCAGAAAATTGAAGCAGTGGTCAATTGGAGTCGGCCGACAACGGTGTCTGAAGTTTAAAGCTTTTTGGAGATGGCTAGCTATCATCGTCGTTTTGTGGAGAACTTTTCTCGGATAGCCTTGCCCCTCACTCGTTTGACCAAGAAGGAGGTAAGTTTTTCTTGGACCGAGGAGTGTGACAAAGCTTCCAAGAGCTAAAAGATCAGTTGACAACTGCCCTGATTCTAACTCTTCCTGATAATTCCAGTAGTTTCGAAGTGTATTGCGATGCATCTAAAGTGGGACTCGGATGTGTTCTTATGCAAGGAGGAAGAGTAGTTGCTTATGGGTCTCAACTGTTGAAGACTCATGAGAAAAACTATCCGACCCATGACTTAGAGTTGGCCGCAGTGGTTTTTGCTTTGAAAATTTGGAGACACTACTTTATGGCAAGAAATTCCTAGTGTACTCCGACCACAAGAGCCTTAAGTATTTATTCTCACAGAAGGAGCCAAATATGAGGTAGTGACGATGGATTGAGTTTCTCAAGGACTACAATTGTGAGATCCAGTATCGACTGGGGAAAGCAAATGTGGTCGCAGATGCCTTGAGTCGTCGAACCTGTTGGGTGGTGACCATACAGATTAAGCAAATGGAATTGCTAGACTGTTTGAAGTCTTGCCATATCTAGCGCTACGCTAAGGGTAACTGGATGATATTATCCTTTCTATAGGTATATCCCGAGATCCTTCAGAGGATCAAGGAAGGGCGGGTGAGTGACCCATTTCTGATGGATATTGTGGGGGACCTCAGCGGAGACTCTCGAGTTGATTTTAGTGTGTGTACAGAAGGAGTTTTGAGATTTCGAGAGCGGCTATATGTATCAGATGTTAAGGAACTGAAGGAAGAAATAATAAAGGAGGCACATAGGACTCGGTACACGATTCACCCCGGTATAAACAAGATGTATCATGATTTGAGGAAAATGTTCTGGTGGAGGAAAATGCAAAGAGAGATCGTGGCTTTCGTTAATCAATGTCTCATCTATTAGCAACTGAAGTCTGAGAGAAGAAAGCCTTCAGGATTATTACAGCCCCTACCCATTCCCAACTGGAAGTGGGAGGACATCTCGATGGACTTCGTATCAGGATTGCCTAGAACTCTGAAGAATCATGATGCGATCTAGGTCATTGTTGACCGGTTGACAAAATCTGCTTATTTTATAGCCATTCGGACTATGTACTCTTGTGATCGTCTGGCACAGTTGTACATCAACGAGATCGTGAGATTGCATGGCGTGCCGGTATCGATTGTGTCTGATTGCAATCCACGGTTCATCTCTAAATTTTGGGAGAGCTTGTATCGAGAGTTAGAGACGAACCTAAAGTTTAGTACGGCGTATCATCCTCAGACGAATAGCCAGTCTGAACGGACGATCCAGATACTAGAGGATATACTTCGGGCTTTAGTATTGGAGTTCCATGGGAATTGGGATGATTTTCTAGCGTTGGCCGGGTTCACTTATAACAACAGTTTCCAAGCGAGTATCAGAATGGCTCCCTTTAAGGCACTTCATGGTAGGAAGTGTCGATCTCCCATCCATTGGGAGGAGACCGGGGATAGGCGGTTGTTGGGCCCGGATGTTATTCAGGAGACGTCGAAAAAGATAGCGGTGGTTGTGGAAAAGTTGAAAGTCGCCCAGAGCCGACAGAAGAGTTATGCTGATTAAAGGAGGTCTGAGCCCAAATTCGAGATTGGAGATTTTGTCTTCCTTAAGGTCTTGCCGTGGAAGGGGATTTCCAAATTTGGCGTAAAAGGGAAGGTGAAGGCGCGTTTCATTGGACCGTTTGAGGTTCTTGAGCGAGTTGGCGAGGTGGCGTACTGTCTATCTTTGCCATCGAGTTTGGCCGAGGTGCACAACGTTTTCATGTTTCCATGTTAAGGAAGTACGTGTATGATCCATCTCGCGTGATTGATTATGGTCCTTTGGCTGTCGATGAGGATTTAGCTTATGTAGAGGAACCGGTGGAAATCTTATGCCGGAAGGACCAAATTTTGCGCTCCAAGATGATTCCTCTCGTGAACGTTTTATGGAGGAATGAATCCCGCGAGGACGCGACATGGGAAAGAGAGGACAAAATCCGAGAAAAGTATCCCCATCTATTTCGAGGTATGTAGCTTATTCAAGTTTTGGATTCGTTAAATTTCAGGATGAAATTTCTATAAGTGGGGGAGAGTTGGGAGGTTCCTTGTCTAAAAATATGATAAATACAAGAAAATCAACGTGATAATAATTAATACTAGACCTATTGAATGAATAAGTTTGCGTATCGGAAGGAAATTCGGGTTGTAAACTGCTGAAATGCTGCCAGCAGACCGCGCCTGCTGTGCGCTCGTGCGCAAAAAGCAGTGGTGCAAGCAGCAGGCCATGCCTGCTACGCTCTCGAGTGAAGCTCGAGTGATAAAATCCAGTAGCTCCCCCGCCCGCTGAGCGCCTGTGCGCACTCGAACGGTAAAATCTAGTAGCTCCCCTGCCCGCTGAGTGCCTGTGCATATCGAGCGCGGGCCGGCAACGAGGCTGCGCTCGCCCGGTGCTTGAGCGCCCCAACAGGTATAAAAATGCGACCTGCTTCGTGTTTCTTTGATTTTTCTCAATTTTAAAGGGTTTTCGGAGAGGAGGAGAGAGGAAGAGCACCGGTTTTAGAGAGAGAAAGGAGGAGATCGAGGCGTAGAGTCTGAATCCATCCTGGAGCTAGTTATAAAAGTGGTAGCACACGTCGAGGCAAGTGTTCTCATATTCACTGACTTTTCTCTTTTGATGTTTTTCGATTATCATCGGGTATTTTTGTCTCAATACCCACCTAAATCATGAAAAATGTGACAACCGTGACTTGAGACCAAGGATTATGTAATTTATTATCCGATTTACTGATCGATCCGATCGGTGGAGTACCGCCAAACCCTAACCTATGGGAAATTGGGGGTTTTCCATTTCCGCACCTTATTTCGTTAAATTGACCCCAAAATGTGAATCCCCATGTCCTAAATGTGTATATATGTCGGCCGCGCGATAGATCTCGTAAGTTTCGACTCGTTCGCGGCGTCCGAGCCCTCAAAATGGGCGCTGACACTGTTCACCCTAGACAAAAAGGGAAATTGCATGTTTTTACCTTCATAAAATGTTGAAATGACTTTAAAATATGAATCCCCGCATCCCAAAAGTATGTGTTGGCCGGACGTCCGATTCCGTAAAATTTGACCCGTTCGCAGCGTCTGAGCCCTCTAAAAGTGGCATAATACTGTTAACCCAAAATTAAAAGGTAAGTGTGCATGCTTTAGCTCTCTTCAATTGTGATGGAACTTATGACTAAATGTTGTGTCAAATTGTAAGCTCTAAAATATGTAATTGTGTACCGGGAGCAAGGGAATGCATCCTGGAGGCTCCTAAGGTGGTGTTTGACCAACGGAGGTAAGTATAATCAAACTCTCTTACAAGTTGAACTTATTGGTTGAAAGATCTAAGCTCCAAATGAAAGAAAGGAACCGAACGAGTTATGGAAGGGAATCCACAAGGTGTAAAGTGATGGATTTGGTCTCCCGGATGGAGACATGCGATGGGAATGTGATTTCCCAATTTGAGAATGTATATGGCAATGGTGGATTCCCTTTCAAAGATTAAGACTAATCTTGACAATAGGACCATGGATCATAGGGGTAGTACCCTCTAGCTTATCATGTACATCACGATGGGAATCGAATGAATACTCCGGCTGCTCCTAGGGACTGGTGATGTTCAGGGTGCGCTTTAGGATACTGTTGTGAAAGAACAAAGATTGCCCTGGTCCCCAGGGGATATGGGACGATTGAGATGGCCGAGTGCTGCAGGCCTAAAATGTAGCCGATGGTCGAGTGCTACAGAACTAAAATATAGCCGATGGTCGAGTACTGCAGACTTAAAATGTAGCCGGCCTTAGAATATGTGGCAAACACATTCCTTTCCTCGTCCTCTCACATCGTTGGTTAGTACGACCTACTAGCTCGGGTCCACAAAGATTGATGAAAGTAATGAAAATGAATGAACGTAACCAGAACAAACATGTGAATTAAATGATTCCCGATGCTCCCTCTCCTCACATGTTTTCTTTGTTTAAGTTATATGATTCTCCTACCCAGTTACTGTCTTTCCTATAAATTGCTGTAGTTAGTGATGTTTGATTTCATTTGTTGGGCTGTACGCTCACCCTTACTATATATCTTTCAGATGAGAACACATTGATATCCAACGAGACATAGTAGACTATAGAAGTACGATTGACAGTTGATATTGTACGCAGGACTCAGTGCTGGGACTTAGCTGATTTTGTGTATGAAATAGAAATTTTGGTCCTACTTTTGTAAACTGTATAAAACATGTATGGCGATGATTAATGATATTTAGTATGAATGAATGATGGATTAGTTCCCGCTGTGTATTATGGGTTTTATGCTTCCGCAGGTTCTGCTCATTGTGGTTATGATCGACGTTCCTAGTTGGCATCCTTCCCCACCGGCATTATACTAGAGTGATGATGTCGACGCTGCTTCAGTTGATGCGACGATTAGATCCTGTGTAGTGTGTTGAGTATTAAGACTTGTAGTTTCATTGTGGATGGTTGTAGACTGTTGTGCATGGTCGATTTACTGGTATTTGTATTTTGGCAAACGTTTGATTTATAAACGGAACTTTATCCAATTTTCTACAGAAATTAATAAATTTTAATTAGGAATACTAGTTTATCATTATTCTTGGTGGAGGTTATTCAAGAAAAATAACACGATTCGTCACAATGTTATACTGAATGGTTATAAGCAGGTTTTGTAATTCTATATAATCCAGTTCTCGGAGAGATTCTGTCCATTGAAACTTTAAGCAGTTAATTGGGCTTAGGTTTCCATTTCTGTTCTTGATGGAATTACCTGAGGAAAAAAATCTGTTCCGACACAAATGGTATCAGAAAAATAAGATGCCTTAGGAATTGATCGATCAAAAAGTAGAAGTATAGGCTTGAATTTCTATACTGAATTTCTATGGGAATAGGCTGGGGTAGCTAAGGCAACTAGGATTTTTAGGAAATTGGTCCTTAAGCTAGGTTTACATTTTATTAAGTTATTAAATATCTCATCCTGTAACTAATTTTTTGAGGTTATAATATTGTATTTACTTGGTTATAGGATGGCTAGTAGAAGGAATAGAAGAAATAACCGCGATGGTATCAATACTACCCACAGTCGGGAGGCTGTAAATGTGGACTTGTTGGAAAGAATAACGAATGTAGTGGAATCTGTTGAGTAGAGGCATATGGCTCTGGTCGTTGTACCTAAGTCAGCCCCGACACTTCTTGCTCCTACGACTTATGATAAATTTATAACGGAGTAAGCATCGGGATTCTTGGATAAGCCTAATCTAGCGGAAGTGGATGTTTGGCTAAAAAGAATGAGGAAGATTTTTGCTGTGATCTGGTGTACTGATCAGGAGAAAGTCACCTTCACGGTGTAAAGCTGAAAGGTGAAGCTAATAGATGGTGGAGTATGAGAAAGAGGACATTAGGAGTGCCCAATAATGAGATCACATGGAATATGTTTGAGGACACATTCATGGAGAAATATTTTTCATCCAGTCTCCAAGATCAAAAGGAGTAGGAATTTATGAGGTTGAGAAAATGGAACATGATGGTAACGGAATATGATGCAAAATTTACTGAGTTGTCCCGATTTTTACCCTATTACATGGAGGATGAGTTGAAGAAAGTAAAGAAGTTTCAGTAAGGATTGCGGGACGACATTAGGAAGTCACTGTCAATCCTGAAGCTCCAGACCTATGTTGAAATTCTGAATGGGTAGTGATTTACAAGAAAGAAGCGGAGACAGAGAGATTTTATGCAAAGAGGACTCTAGCCGGACAGGATTTAGTACTGGATCTAATGTGAAATCTTCTGGACCGCCTAAAAAGGCAAAGACGGCTGATAAAGGGAAGAGTATCACTCCAACTCAGTTAGTGACTGGTTCTAGAGTATCAATTGCAGATTGTACTTTCTGTGTGAGGAGACATCCAGGACAAGTATGTCGTAAGGTGACGAGAGCATGCTATAGATGTGGACAACAGGGCCATCAGATCAAGAACTGTCCATTACTTCCGAGGTTAGAAGGAAAGTAGCCGACTGTCGCGGCTAAGGCCTTTGCAGTGACTATTCAGGACCCAGGGGCATCCCTAAATGTCGTGGAAGGTACCCTTTCTTTTTGTGGAGTTCCTGCAACTATATTATTTGACTTAGGGTCTACCCATTTTTTTTATTTCTCCACGATTTGCATGCTATATTGTATTTGTCCCATGTATTTTGGATTATGAACTATCTATATTAACTCCCACTAGATCCTTTGTGATTATTGATGTTGTGTATCCTGAATGTGTGGTTGAGGTGAATGGGGAATCTTTCATTGTGGATTTGGTATTGTTGAATATAGATGACTTTGATATGATTATAGGGATGGACTGGCTGGCCAAATACCACGTTAGTATTAATTGTTTTCTAAAAAGGGTTTGTTTTGATCTTCTTAGAATAAAATCCTTTTTCTTTCAAGGTATTAAGAAGAAGGAAGTGCCTGTGTTGATTTCTGATTTATATGCTAAACATTTGATGAAAAGTGAGTGTAAAACTTATTTAACATATGCCTGCACCACTGGGAGTCATAGTGTATTGGCTAAGGACATCTTTATTATTTGTGATTTTGAGGATGTATTTTTTGAAGAATTGCTCGGATTACCTCCACACTTGGAGATTGAGGTTGAAATATCTATTGTTCCTGGTGTTAGTCCGATCTCTAAAGCCCTATATTGCTTAGCCCCAACTGAATTGAAGGAGGTGAAATTGCAATTACAGGAATTGCTAGATAAGGGCTTTATTAGACCGAGTGTATCTCCTTGGGGAGCACCAGTGTTGTTTGTAAGGAAGAAAGATAGGTCATTGCGACTATGTGTTGATTATCATGAGCTAAACAAAATGACGATTAAGAATAAATATTCTCTGCCGCGTATTGATAATTTATTTGATCAATTGCAAAGATCTTGGGCGTTTTCAAAGATTGATTTGAGGTCTGGTCATTTCCAATTGAGGATCAAGCAAAAAGATGTGGCTAAGACTGCTTTTCGGATACGTTATGACTATTATGAGTTTCTTGTTATACCTTTTGGCCTTACGAATGCTCCAACTGCTTTTATGGATATGATGAATAGGGTGTTCAGGCCATATCTAGATAAATTTATGGTGGTATTTATTGATGATGTCATGATATATTCAAAGGATTATGAGGAACACGAGACTCATTTGAGGATGGTACTTCAAGTGTTTCATGAGAAAAAATTATATACTAAGTTGAGTAAATGTGAATTCTGGCTAGAGAATGTGATGTTTCTGGGGCACGTAATTTCTGATGATGGTATTTCTATGGATCCAAAGAAGGTAAAAGTTGTTACAAATTGGAATAGGCCGACTTCTGTGACTAAGATTAGGAGCTTTCTAGACATGGCAGGCTATTACAAACATTTCATAGAGAATTTTTCACAGATCGTTATCCCTCTGACTCAATTGCTGAAGAAGGAGGCTAAATTTGAGTGGATTGAGGAATGTGATTAGAGTTTTTAGGAGCTAAAGGATCGTTTGACTATCACTCCGGTATTGGTTATTCCAAAGGGTTTAGAAAGTTTTGAGGTATATTATGACGTCTCTAAGGCAGGTTTGGATTGTGTATTAATGCAGCATGTTAAAATTGTAGCTTATGGGTCTAGGCAACTGAAAGTGCATGAGAAGAATTACCCGACTCACGATATGGAGCTAGCTACTGTGGTGTTTGCCTCAAAAATTTGGAGATATTATTTGTACGGTAAAAAGTTCCTTGTGTATTTTGATCACAAAAGCTTAAGTATCTATTTTCACAAGAGCTTAATATAAGGCAAAGGAGGTGGGTTGACTTCTTAAAAAATTATGACTGTAAAATTTAATATAAGCCAGGAAAGGCTAATGTAGTTACAGATGCATTAAACCGTTGATCGGGGTATGTGGCTCAGTTGCAAATTAAACAGATAAAAATGTTGGATTATTTGAGGCAATAGGATATCCACCGTTATGTTAAGGGTAATAGGATGCTTTTATCTTATCTTCAAATCCAATCAAAGGTAATTAACAAAATTAAGGCAAAGCAAGGAAATGACTCATTCCTTGTGGATATTGCAAGTGATCTGAACAAGGAGTCTCGAGCTGATTTCAATGTTTCAGCTGATGGAGTATTAAGGTTCAAAGATCGATTATATATGCCGAACGACAGGGAACTGAAGGAGAAGATTTTGAAGAAGGCTTACCGATCTCGGTATACGATTTACCCTGGGATGAATAAAATGTATTAGGATCTGAAGAAAACTTTCTAGTAGATGAATATGAAAATGGATATTGTGGCTTATGTGGAGAAATACCTTGTATGTCAACAAATGAAAGCTGAAAGGAGGAAGCCTTTTGGGTTGTTGCAACTAATGCCGTTTCCGAGTTGAAAATGGGAATATATTATTATGGATTTTGTATCAGGACTGCCGAGGACACCTAGAAATCATGATGCCATTTGGATTATAGTTGATCGACTAATAAAATCAGCTCACTTTTTGGCGATCAGGACAACATATTCTCGTGACAGACTAGCCCAATTATATGTGAATGAAATTGTGAGACTTCATGGAGTTGTTGCCTCTATTGTGTCTAATAGGAATCTCCGTTTTGTTTCGAGGTTTTGGGAGAGTTTGCATAAGGAGTTGGGGACGGAATTAAAGTTCAGTACTGCGTATTATCCCCAAACTGATGGCCAATCGGAGCATACCATTCAGATTCTTGAAGATATGTTGAGAGCCTTTGTATTGGAAATAAAAGGAACTTGGGACACTTATCTGGCACTGGTTGAGTTTGCATATAATAATAGTTATCATGCTAGTATCGATATGGCGCATTTTGAGGCTCTATACGGGTGAAAATGCAGGTCGTCGATTCACTGGGAGGAAATAGGAGATAAGAGGATTTTAGTTCCCGAAATCGTGAAAGAAACTGCGGAGAAAATTAACCTAATTTATAACAATCTAAAAGTTGCTCAAGGTAGATAGAAAAGTCTTTCTGAAAGTCTTACCATCTAAGGGAACATTCACGTTTGGAGTACAAGGAAAACTGAAGCCACGGTTTATTGGTCCTTTTGAGATTTTGGAAAGGATCGGAGAGATAACTTACCGTTTGGCACTACCACCTAGTCTAACGGACGTACACGATGTTTTTTATATATCAATATTTCGAAAGTATATCAATGATCCTGCTCACGTGATTGAGTATGAGCCCTTAACTATCGAAAAGGATTTATCCTATGTCGAGGAGCCGATACAGATATTGGATCGAAATGATCAGAAGTTGTGCACAGTGACCAATCCCCTGGTAAAAGTTCTTCGGAGAAATCATTCATCGGAAGAAGCTACCTAGAAGCGCGAAGAGAAAATTCGAAGCAAGTATCCCCACTTGTTTTTTTGAGGTACGTAATTCTAATTAATTTCGGGGATGAAATTTTCTTAAATGGGGGAGAATGTGTCATCCTGAAATATTTTTATTTGATTAAATTAAGATCATTTATGATCTTCAGTAATTTTGGATAACTCAGGCACGAGAAAAATAATAAAATATTATGAAAATTTGAAGAATAATTGAATGTGATGGGCCGGCGTTCGAAGTGCGTCGTTCAGTTGCCCCGAGATCGATTGGGAGAAATAAATAATAATAATAATAATAAGGGGAAGGGGAAGTGGGAAAGGAAAACAAGGGGAAAATGAGGGGGGGTTCACCCCCCTCCACGTCACTCTCCCCCTCCCCTATAAATAGTGGGGTAGTTGAGAAATTGGAAGCAAAGAAATGAGGGAAGAGAAGAATGAGAGAAAAGAAAAAGGAGAAAGAAGAGAAAGGAGAAGGAAGAAAAGAAAAGGCGAAAAAACTATTGTCTAACTCTGATCTGAGTAAGGATAACTGTGGATTAGGCTCAGGCAAGTATACTTCAAACGTTATTTTCTGTCTTGCTGCTTTTTTGTATATCTGAAAATATAATTACACTTTAAAAGATATGGTTCTGCATGTCCTCCAAAAATAATAAAAGACAACGTTCTACATATTCACTAAAAATAATAAAAGACATGGTTATGCATGGTTACTAATAAAAGACATGGTTTTGCATGACATGGTTCTACAAGTTTATTAAAAATAATAAAAGACATGGTTCTACGTGTTAATCGAAATAAAGCTCTTGGTATCTGAAAAGTTTATACAGATTTATACTAATAAATTGCTATGAACTTTGAAGCAAAACCAAAGAATTAACTAAAATGTTTCTGATACTGTAAACTATTTTAATACTACAAACCGTACTGTCTAGGAAAATATTTCTGACACTGTTAATAAGGACCCAGGACTGATATACAGTCAGGTTAAATTATCCGGCATGCCTCAAAATGTCATGGTGGTAATCGATGATAACTCTGTCCATGAAGTTATATGTGGTTTGTCGTTCTTGGGGCATTGTACAGGGAGGATATTGTTTCTGAATCCCACGGAAGGGATCAATCCCATGAGACGATCTTCTGTTTCTGTTTTTGGCCTTGGATTGTATGGAGTGAATATAATCTATTTTCGATTATTCGCTCCATCTACTAGTAGGGTCTACTAGTCGGGTCCTTTACTAAAAGATAATGGAACCTCCTATAACTCACAGTTATGATATCAAAGAAAAATGACATTTACTGAATTATGATTCCCAAAGCTTAATCTATTATTGAATTATGTCTTCTCCATTTCTTTAAACTATTCAGCCCTAAATATTTCTATATCTGCATAACTGTTCTGCATAAAGAGATATACTGTATGTTTTGGTACCTTATTGGGCTTTGACTCACCGTTTCGTTTTCTTCTCTCCAGATGAAATAGTAGAGATAGTGTCTGACGAAAAGAAGTAAGCTAAAGCCTAGTATGAAGACTTTTGGAAACTTCGAGTTACTATGGGGATCTCGAAAAGAGTTAGTTTGAATGTAAATATCTTATTGTGTAAATGGATCTCATATATAAAATGTATATTGCGCATATGATAAAATAGGGATTTATGTTTCCGCAGATATATAGTTCTGCTTCCGCTCTATATGTTCTCTGAATATTTCGTTTAAGCCCTAGTCAGCATAATAGGATTATGTTGAAGTGTGGTTAAGGTTGTTATATAGTTTCGCTGAAAATTATTAGACGAATTATAATGAATGAATTAGAATTGGCAACAATAGGATTGTCTGCAGGTGATAAGTAATGTATGGTTTAGGTTATAGGATTCGTATAGCGAAAAAGAATGGAGGACTAGATAATGTTTAAATTGGTCTAAATATGTTGTTCTTGGTTCTCGTCTATCCTTTTATAGATCCATGAGAAATTCCTTTGTGTTAGATTTGATGGCGTGAATACGGTCGCTGGTTAGCACCGAACGACGTTCTATTGTTGATGTTGTAAAGTTTTCTTTGTGTGATACTCGATGTGTGAGTATTTGAATTCGTTGGCTTCCTACGGTCAAGGTTGAGGAGAGTGTATAAAAATATTAAAATATCTGGTCGAATGGGAGGCTATGGTACTTAAATATGGTCTACGCTTATCTGATACTGATTTCTGTATCATTGTGGTGTTGAGGTACATTGCCTAGTTCGGCAGGATGCTTATGGCCACATGAACATTGTAGATCATGATAGCGAGGATATCATGGTGGGAGATGCTAGGTTTAACGTGTGAGGTATCTTCCATACCTGGTAGAGTTGGAAGATGAGCATGCTTGAGAGACGTCTGTACCTTGTTTGGCAGAGTCTCTGTGGACCATGGATTTTGGTCGGAGGTCAAACTTGTGAGCATCGGTAGCCCGTGCATGTACCCAGCTGTTGGGGGATATACGCAGCCTTTGGTTCACAGTGGCATAATAAGATCTAGGAGTTTTCTTGTGATATTCTATGATTGTTGAGTACCTCATTAGTTGTGTTGGTAGTATCCTTGTGTGGATTCTAAGATATTCAGATTCGGTGAAATCCATATTGATTGTTATCATGATTATGCTGGTCGTTCTAGCTGACATATGGACCAGGGAAATCCCCAATCATCGTTGATGTCAGATTCCAGGGGATTACCATTGTTTATTGGCACGTTTGAAATAATATTAATCGGTTACGTGATGATTCCTATATCTCATTGATGAAACCCAATAAATAATTCTCCGTGTTAATCTTAGTGGTTTGCGTATATTTTATTGGCACTCTATGGATAAGTAAAGGAGAGTGTGCGAAGACTTTACGGTAACTGGATGAATGGGAGTCCGTGGGACCATAAAGTAGTCCATACTTTTCCAATACTGATTCCATTCCAGAGGATTGAGGTCGTTAATATTGAGAAGTGATGCTTATAACTTAGTGACCATCGTAGAAAATGATATTTGGGATATCATTGGCGAGGGGTACGGAGATGGTATGAGTATGTTACGGGTATAGCCTTTGGGAAGACTGTAGGGGTAGTGGAGATACCATGGATATCAGGTAACCTTGTGGTACTCACCGAGCCGTTGGGGGCGTAAATACACGGCCTTCGGTTCACTATGGTAGAATAAGGTCCAGGGAGATTTTTATTATCTCATACAGTGGTGACCTCAAATTGAGTTGATATTCAGATTCTTGTTATCTCGTATAGTTAGTCAAGAGGAATGCCTATAACCGAGGGACCATCACAGCGGATGATATTTGGGATATCATTGACAAGGGATATCAGAGATGGTATGAGCATGCTACGGGTACAGCCTCTGGAAGGACTATAGGGGTAGTGGGGATACCATGGATACCAGGTTACCTCGTGCTACTCACCCAACCGTTAGGGGTGTAAATATACAGCCTTTGGTTCACTATGGTAGAATAAGGTCGCTGGAGACTGCTATCGTTCATACAGTTGTGACATCGTATTAAGCTGATGATCAGATTCGACGGAATCCATGTTGCTTCCTTGATACTTAGCCGTTCACGTGGCCTTCGGATTGTAGACACGTCATGTTATTGAGTCTCGGACAGTGGTTGATCTATTATCGGCTATTAATGATTTTATTTATTATTTTAATGTCCGGGATGCTTAATTGTACTCATCTATTGTTGATTATGTTTACTTGCTAGGCATTCGGCTCACTCTTGTGTTTTATTGGCTCCAGATTAGACAGGCTGATATCAGGATCAAGGAGATCACGTGACTTTAAGGTAGCCACCAGATAGAGGTGATATCAGAGTTCGAGGTTATCCGAATGGAGATTTAAGATTTTTGATTTAGTTATTGTTTGACTTGTGTTAGATTTCCTTTATGAGAACTGATATTTTGGGATATCGATGTTATTTATTGAAGTTATTATTATTGCTAATAAGGATGTTTAATTGATGATGCATTTATGAGGATCATTGATGATATTTTGATAATATTGAGTTAAATAATTATGTAAATTTTTAAAATATGGGATGATTCGAGACTTTTACCGTGACAGTCCGGGTTGGGTTCAGGGATCCAAGCTTGGGTCCTTACACAGTGGACTATACTATCTATTCATCAGTCATTTATACAATATACATCATCAAGCTCAACTATAATCAGTATATATAATCCTCCACAAAGTGTACAAAACTACTAAATATATTCCTTGATATGATCTTCCAAGTGGCAAGCCTAGCCAACTTCTACGCTCTACTCCGCCTCCTCGGGTATAAACCTGTGCTCATTTGAAGGAAAGAAAAAATAGTAAGGAGTGAGCCTATGGCTCAACAAGGCACAGTATAGCAAAGACATAATCAGTATACTCAAAATAAATCAAAGGAAGAGAATAGGAACATGATGCATGATGTATAACGTGAAATATAATCAAATATATTTTCGAAATGCAAATAATTTTTCACATTTTATTTCTGATTTCTTTAGGTTCCAAAACATGCAAAAAATTTTATTATCATTTCGGTTCTGCGCTAGTGGGCCTCACTAGCTAACGGAGTAGATGATTGAGGAATGGAATGTGTATGTACCCACACATTCTAAGGCGCATACCACGAATCTTAAACTTTAACGTCCTGTGTCAGATGGTATATTTTTTTGCCAATATACAATGCCAAATACTCCACCACAGTATCTCCCATAGCCCGAAAGCATTCATCGATCTATTACTGTAATATCCTACGACATGCCATAAAATACTACCCTCTGAAGTACAAATCCTTAGCCTAAATTTTATAATTACTTATTCTTAAGGAATGGCCCAGCATATTCAAATACAAAGTTCTCACTCCGTGGAGAACGGGTCATCAAATATATCAAATTGTGGAGTCCCTTCATAAACTTTGCACATCTTGCAAAATTCTCATATATAAATATGGATAATTATTTCTCACGGTTTAAGTCTTCACATGACTTCAAATATATGCATAATTTAACATGATGCTTAGAAGAATCATAAATTCCTTACCACCACATCGTGCCAAATAAGACTTTAGGGCTTCCAGAAGAATAATCCTTCATAAAAGGTTAATAATAATATTTTTTAAAATATACAATTTAGTATATATAATTATACATAATTTAGATGTTAATTAAACAAAACAAAATCATGCAAAAATATCAAAGTGACTTGGGTGAACAGTGCCCGCGCAGGTATTGAGGCTTGTATGTGTAAAATCGGGCACCCAATTGATAAATTAACATGTTCATGGTATAGGTAATAATATTCTAAAACCAATTTATGTATAAAACTCAAAATAATTGGTTAAACGGGGTCTAGGCGCAGGTCAGAGTTCCAGCGAACGAAATTTCACATAAAATTATCAAATCGAATATCCAATCGATAAATTAACCTATACAAAGTGTGAGGTCCCGAACTCGGAACATGATAATTATAGAGTAATTATGTAGATGATAAGTATGATTAGGCT
>JAODPA010100205.1:0-21448 GCA_025585075.1 Nepenthes mirabilis | reverse complement strand
GATCATATAATTATTATAAGATTTTATGGCATATCATTAAAATCTGATGTATTGATCCTTCTGATATAATTTTAATACAAAGATATATATGTTCATTATTATATTATGTGTCTTATTGAGCCTTTGCCTCAATCATTGCTGTTTTTACTAATCCCCTCAAATGAGATACACTAGTTCTTGTCGGATGAACAAGAATGAAAATCGGTAGTGTTCGAAGAGTTTAATTTAGAGTTCTATTAATATTTAACACTGTATTATGGTTTTTGAACAATATTTAATGTTTTTAATGTTGTAATTTTGGCTTTAATTTTCGTTTTAGACAACAATAATTAATTATTATGTTATTTGGACAACAACTGTACTAGTTAAGTCAAATGCCGATCATTTCAGATATTATTATTATGGGTTATAGGTATGAAACATAGATGTCTAGCATATTATGATTTTATTTTCACAATTTTGTATACTCTGATTATGTTTGGATAGATATCATTCCTTACATAAAGTCCGACGTCACAGTTAGGTCGGTATCAAAACCATATGAGACGCGACATTTGTTTTGAATCTTATGTATGATGTTGTATTTATTTATTATGGTCGATTGATCTATCGACATCAAATTCACATCCGGATGTTAACTAGACGATAAATTAATTAATTAATAATTATTTGGTTAAATATTAATTATAGGATCAAAATTTAGTTAAGTCTTTATTTGTTTTTTTTATGCTTCCTTCAATGACCTGCATTTTATCTGTCTCAACTACTCCTATGTATCTTTATTTTTATTTCCATGCCCAACATATAAACTAAGAAAATCAGCATGAAGTTTTAAGTATAAATATGATGAAAAAGAGGTACCCAATTTTAAGTTTGAAAGGCAATTTGCCTAGAAAACAAGCACACTGCCACCAATGAGAGCAGCATTTCCCCTGCCATAATATGCTATGGCTTGCAAGCAGTTATAACTTTCAAAAATGAGCACATGATATATGCAGATCATGAGTCCGAAATGCACTTTATTGTTGTTGCGTCCGCGTATTCCGGCCGCCGTACAAGCAGAGTCCGACTCCTCTTTTTGAGCTTTTGGAAGGACGGAATCGTACAACACAAGAGAAATCGTTAAGTTTGACGATAGCAACGTTTTAGGATGAAAAAGGGGACGAGGGCACAAGGCATGAGGACTTTACATGGAAAACCCCTTTTTGAATAAAAAGGGGGGAAAAACCATAGTGTGGACGCCAGGTCTGAAAGATTCCACTATTGTGAAAATGGGGTATAACTGGACACTATGACACTATTTGTTGCCACAGAGAGTTACAAGACGAGAGGTCTTATTTTCTCCTCTCTTTTCTCTTTTTCTTTCACTTGGAAGCTGTTTACAATATGTGTACAAATGACAACTGTTTGAATCCTTTCTCTCGTTGCATGAGTGGGGTATTTATAGAGGAGAATCATGCCATTGGCATGGAGACACATGGCGTTGGCGTGTACAGGGACGCCTGCCACCAACTCTGCTGATGCGGCGTGTTAGGGACGCCTGCCACAAACTCTGCAGATCCGGCATGCCATTAGACCCATCATGATGGCGCGTGCTCTGAATGCCGTGATTTCTCGCGGGGGTAGCGTGTTGCAGAGAACGCATGCTCCTTGGTAACAGTGAATCATCTGAGCTTTCGCGCTCGGTTATCTTGGACCCTATTTTCCCTTGTCCTGAGGGCCCAAAGGCGATGAGATTGTCCTCATCCTCAGAAAGCCCTCTGGGTTTTCGCCTAATCCTTGGGCTTATTGAGTTAAGCTCTCAGACGTTTCGCTTGCTAAAGATTCTCGAGATTTCGTTGATGACGTCAGCCCCTCATAGCGTGCTCGTGCCTCTTGGGTCAAATTGGTCTCTCAGACCATTGTTACCATTTGGGCTTCTTAGGATGCTAGCCCAGGTCCTCGGGCTTTTAAGGCCAACTTAACCTCTTGGGCTAAGTTGGACTTTTGGGCCTCTTGGGCCAGATTGTCCTCGTAATCTTCTCGATCCGTGGTCGTGGCTTTGGTCCTTCCTTTCTGGGCCTTGGGTGCCGGGACCCATCATTAGCACCCCATGTCAAATGGTTCGAAGACTCCAACTGTTTGACATGTCTGGAAAGCACTCTTCTATTGTGTCAGTCCGCGGGCGCCGCATCTTGCTGATGGGACCTGACTCTTATCCATCTGAGACCTTCTTACCAGTCCGAGACCCATCTGTCGCCGCCGTTTGGTTTTCTTGCAGGGCATTAAATGCGTCACTTGATTGAGGTGACATCGCCTCGGGAAGCCAAAGCCCATGTTCGCCCTTGCGTATGGGTTACTAACGCGTGGCAAGGCCCATGATGAGGGGGCTAATTTACGTTTCAAATTTCCTTTAAGTTGCCCTTTTCGTTTTCATTTCTTTCCTCCTTCACTTCTACGTTTCCCTAGCGCCTCTCTCATTCCCCGAAATCCCTTTGCCGTCGTTCCTCTTCTTTTTCCATCACAAAGATATTTCTTCTGTTGCCATGGCTCCAGGCGTCAAGGAAATTGCTTCCTCTCTCACCTTCGGGATCTTGAACAAATTCAGGTGAAGTATAGCATCCCAGATTCCATTGCGATGGTGGTTCCAGAAGCCACTAAGAGAGCTTGCAGCCCTTCGGATGGCTTCATCACCGTTTATGAAGTCCACCTTAAAGGCGGGCTTCGCTTCCCTGTTCCACTGGAGTTTTACCAACTAATGAGGGAGTTGGCCGTCCCGTTCACCAGGTTCCAGCCAAACGCTGTTAGGTATCTAGTCTCCCTCTGTGTATTTGCACGTTGCCACCACAATGTTCTCGAGGTAGCCATGGTGAAAGTTATGTTTCGTTTTACTCACAATCTCGACTTGATCACCATGACTCATCGTCCGGAGTTTGCCGTAATGAGTGGAGGAAACCCGGATTTCACTAAAAGGTGGAAAGACAAATTCTTCTTTCTGGGCATCCGGGAGAATTGGGAGCTCTCAGTCACATGGGAAAATGTGGCAAGCAAACACTGTTCAGATGCCACAGCTGAGGAAAGGGAAGTAGCCAAGGTGGTCACGAATTTAGTGATGGCCAACCTTGGCAGTTTTAATATTGGGAAGAAAAATACTTGATTGTCGCCCGAGAAGCTGGCAGAGGCCAAGTGGGTAACAACGTCCGGGGATTCCTCTACTGCTGCAGCTACGAAGAAGAAGAAAAAGAGATTAAGGAAAAAGAGGGCTTCCCTTACTATTGAGGAGTCATCCGAGAGGCTGCAAAATAGTCCACGGACTGAGGCCTTAGAAGATCCACTGCGAATCATTGATCAGTCCTCGTCCGATGATGATACTGTTGTCATTGCGCCCCTGGTCAGGAGGGCCATGGATTTGGTTGCCAGACCTTTTGCGGGGCCTGAGGCTGCAGGCCCTTCTTCTTCTGCTGCCGAGACCCAGGGTGGGGTCTCAGACTTTCCTGCGGGTCCGTCAGAGGACCCTATCATTTTTTAGGCCTCGGAGGAGGTTAGAGTAAATCAGGGCGAGGAGGCGGCTATGACTGCGATCGCTCCCGCCCTGGAAGCCGTCGATGCTGGGGAGCCTTGTGGAATGGAGTCAACCATTGTCGCCCCTGCTGAGGACATTTTTGAGATTCTTAACGCCGATGAGGTTGAGGTCGCGGCCTCAGGGATCTCGGAAGTTGCTGGGCCTTCGGAAATTACTGGGTCCTCGGAAGTTGTTGGGACCTCGGATGCTGTGGAGCCCCCTGTTCCTGAAGGTCCTCCATCCGAGGCTGCTTTTGATGCTCCTACGGCGTCTGTAGACGAGCCACAGGAGCCCGAGGTCCCAGGGGAGTGTGGCCCAAGTCATGATCCTCTGGTCTCTAAGATACTTCACTGCTTTTCCATCTGCGTTGCTTCCTGTTGCCTGTGCCTTAACGAACTTGCCTCTTTTTGTAGCTCCAGGATCTGGCCAGGAGCCTTAGTCAGCTGGTTGGCGAGGTTGCCTAGTCTTGCTTGGAGATGGAGTCTTAGAGGGCTGCTCGAGAGGACAACCAACGGCTGCAGGTGGAGCTTGCTGAGGCCACTGCGAAGAACACCTCTTTTGAGGAAACCCTAAGGCTTCAGCAAGTCTAGTATGGATTCCTTCGAGAGAGAAACCTCCAGTTGGAGAAGGCGTTGAGGGCATCGGTGAGGGCCATGGATATAGCGCCCCTCTTGGAGACCAAGTATTGGGACGACATTCATTTGTGCCGTCAGCTAATGCGGCTACTGTATTTGCGGTTCCCCACTGCCGTGCTGGATCCTTAGAATGTGAGCGCCGCACGCCCCGGGGATGTGTACGGTATTGCAGGGAGGCCATTTCCTCGGTCCCCACATCTGAGTCCTTTCGGGGGTCCTCGCCCCTCAGATCAGCCGGGGAGCTCGAGCCGTGCAGAGGCCTCTCCACTTCAAGAAGAAGGGCAACCCGGGGCCACTCCTTCGCAGGGTCCCGCTGAAACCTAGCTTCTCTTTCTTCCCTTTTTTTTGTTGTTGTACATTGTACATGAATAAAATGGATATTCAATTTTAGTTCAAGTGTCCGATTTCTCCTCCTTGACTTCTGGAGTATTTTTGTCACGGCGTTAAATAAGTTGTCTTGCGTCCAACTAATGTCCGAGTTCATTGTCATGCGACCTCTCGGGCCACTGTGGACAAATATGAGTCTTGAATACAACCTTTTGGGCCGCTCGGATAAATCCGAGTCTTGAATACGACCGCTTGGACGAATCCGAGTTTTTGGAGTACGACCTCTTGGACCGCTCGGATGAATCCGAGTTTTCGGAATACAACCTCTTGGGTCACTCGGACGAATCCGAGTTTTTGGAACACGACCGCTTGGGCTGCTCGGACGAATCCGAGTTTTCTCTCCCCCTTTTTGTTTTGTTATTATTATTTTTTCTTATAAGGGGCGAGAGGGCCGTCTCACCTAAGGACAGCCTAAGTTTGGCAGGTTACCTAGATAGCAGGCGATCCGTTTATCACTAGTAGTATCTTCTGATGTGCGTGGCATTCCAAGTCCAGGGCACCAGCTAGCCTTCTTGGGTACGTAGTTTGTAGGCCCCGCCCCGAAGGATGGAAGAGACCAAAAATGGTCCCTCCCAATTCGGTGAGAGTTTATTTCTGTCGGCGTTTTTTCCCATGGCCTCCACGCTTCTCAATACCAGATCCCCAACCTCAAACTGTCGTGCCTTTACCTTCTTATTGTAGTAGTGGGCAACTCGCTGCTGGTATGCCGCTACCTTTAGCCTGGCCTGGTCGCAGACCTCCTCGAGCATGCCGAGGCTTTCCCGGAGTCTCTGGCTGTTGTCGGTTGTGCTGAAGCATCCAACCTGCGGACTTATGAGACCTACTTCTATTGGAATGACAACCTCAACCCCGTAGCAGAGACTGAAGGGAGTCTCCCTTGTGGGTTCTCTCAGGGTCGTCCTGTATGACCAGAGGATGGAGGGTAGCTCGTATACCCATGAGCCCTCAGAACAATCTATATTAGTCTTGAGCCCGTGCAAGATCGTGCGGTTTGTGACCTCCACCTGTCCGTTGGCTTGGGGTACGCCACTAACGTGTGGACCAAGTTGATCTTCAGGTTGGTGCAGTACTTAGTGAACCGTTTTTCAGTGAACTGCGTCTCATTTTCGGTCACGACGCACTTAGGGATCCCGAATCTGCACCCGATGTTCTGCCAGAGGAACTCAGTGGCATTTTACTCCATTATCCTTACCAGTGGTACTACCTCTATCCACTTGGTGAAGTAATCTATCCCTACAATTAGGAACTTCCTCTGTCCGGGCGTGAGCAGGAGCGGTTCAAGGATGTTGAGCCCCCACTAGGCGAACGGTCACGGAGATTGGAGTGTCCGGAGATCCGTGTGGGGGCGATGGCTCATGTTGCTATGGAATTGACAGTTCTCACATTTGCGCACGAAGTCCATGGCGTTGTACTTAATCATTGGCCAGTAGTATCCCTACCTCATGAACTTAAAAGCCAAGTTCTTCCCCCCAATGTGGGACCGCATATCCCGAGGTGTACCTCCTGGAGGGCGTACTCGGCCTCCTCGGAGGTAAGACACCTTAGGTAAGGGACTGAGAAGCCTCGCCGGTACAACTGGCCATCCATGATTGTGTACCATCCCACTGTCTTTTTTACCTTCTTGGCCTCATTTGGATAATCAGGCAATGTGCCATCGGATAAGTACCTTAAATAAGGGGTCATCCAGGTGTTGCCATTACATACTTGCATTATCTCTGGCTCGAAGTCTTTGATACTGGATCTATTTAGGACTTCACACATTCCTTGGACATACTGTTCTGAATCTCCCAAAGCCACAGCCCTCGCCAACGTGTCAGCCTTAGCGTTTTCTTCCCTTGGGATGTGGACAAACTCGCCTGCCTCGAAGTCCGAGATCGTACTTCTGACTTTGGAGAGGTACTTGGATAGCTGTGAGTTGTTGATGTCGAAGCTTCCGCAGACCTGATTGACGACCAACTCGGAGTCGCTATAAACGACCAAGCTTCTGACCGAGCATTTCTTGGCTAATCGAAACCTAGCCAGCAAGGCCTCGTACTCCGCAACATTATCGGTGGCCGAGAATCCCAAGGTTAGCGAATACTTTATCTCTAGCCCCTCGAGCATGCGCAAAACAACGCCAGCTTCGCAGCCATCCTTCATCGAGGAGCCGTCCACGTGCAGGGTCCATGTCGATACCTTGCTAAACTCGTCCGCACCAGGTTGGTTCTCATCACCGCTGGCCAACGCTATGTTCTCGACAAGAAAGTCCACGAGGGCTTGTCCCTTCAAAGCTGATCTTGGACGGAATTCAATATCAAATTCTCCTAATTTGATGGCCCACTTCATCAGTCGTCCGGATATCTCAGGCTTCTGCAAGATGGCCCTTAGTGATTGGTCGGTTAATACCACTATCTTATGTGCCTTAAAATATGGCCTAAGCTTCCTCACAGAGTAAACCAGTGCTAAGGCTACCTTCTCTGTGAGCGGATATCTGGTCTCGGCGTCCGCGAGAGTCTTGCTTACATAATACACGGGCTACTGTTTCCCGTGTTGCTCTCGTACTAGAGCTGAGCTTAATGTCGTGCCGGACATAGAGAGATATAGGTATGGCTCCTCGCCTAGTTGGTAAGAAGCTAAAAGAGGTGGGCTCGAGAGGTAGCTCTTAAGTCCTTGGAATGCGTCTTCACAGTCTCACTCTACCGGAAGTCTCGGGTTTTTGTTCCTCTCAGGGCTTTGAAGAACGGCAGGTGCTTCTAAGCTGATTTCACCAGGAAACGGGAGAGAGCTGCCACCCGCCCGGTAAGCTTCTGGACTTCCTCCACTGTCCGCGGAGACTGCATGTCCAGGATTGCCTGAATTTTTTCTGGGTTTGTCTCGATTCCCTAATGTGACACGATGTAACCTAGGAATTTCCCTGACGCTACATCGAATGTGCACTTGCTTGGATTGAGCTTCATCCCGTGGGTCCTGAGCACATGGAAGGTCTCGGCCAAATCCTTTATGTGATCGTCGCTCGCCCTACTCTTGACGAGCATGTCGTCAATGTAGACTTCCACGTTTCTACCTATTTGGTCCTCGAACATCTTGTTCACGAGTCACTGATAAGTTGCGCCCACGTTCTTGAGGCCAAAGGAAATTACCTTGTAGCAGTATGTCCCTTGATCCATCATAAATGACGTGTGCTCCTCATCCTCGGGACTCATCTTGATCTGATTATAGCTTGAGTACGCGTCCATGAAGCTTAAGAGCTCGTGGCTGGACGTCAAATCTACAAGTTGGTCAATCCTGGGTAGTGGGAAGCTGTCCTTGGGGCATGCCTTGTTGAGGTCGGTGAAGTCCATGCACATCCTCCATTTTTCAATGTTCTTCTTTACCATGACCACGTTGGCCAACCAGTCTAGGTATTGCACCTCTCGGACGAACCCGGCGTCCATGAGTTTCTTGACTTCCTCTCGTATGGCCACGAACTTCTCTGTGGAGTAATTCCTACGCTTTTGCCTAAAGGGCTTGTGACGAGGATCAATACCCATCTTGTGGACTATGATCTCGGAGGATATTCCCGGCATGTCACTGGGTGACCAGGCGAACACATCCGAGTTCTCTCATAGGAAGCTGATCAGTTAGTCTCGGACGGACTCTGGCAGTGAGAATTGTATATGGACATACTTCTTCGGATCCACCGGATCCAACGAGACTTGGACGGTTGGCTCCCCAGGTTACGCGTGTTGTATCGTGGCCTCGTCCTTGAGGTCGAGGTCTTCCCTTGGTTGTGGAAGGGTTGCTTGCGTGGTTTGTACTAAGTAACACATCCGTCCCATGGATTGATCTCTGAGGACTTCCCCCATACCACACGGGGTTGGAAACTTCATCTTGAAGTGCGGGATGGAAGTCACCACACCAAACGCAGCCAAGCATGGGTGCTCGAGTATTATGTTATAGACCGAGGGCAGGTCCACAACCAGAAAAGTAAGGACCTTGGACGCTATCCTCGGATATGTCCCCAGGGTCACCTCTAATTGGATGATACCTTAAACAGGTACTGGCTCATTGTTTAGCCCATAAAGTGGCCATTCTGGCGCTCTCATCTGACTCTTCTTAAGTCCTAATTTGAAATAGGCATCAAGGCAGAGTAAATTTCAGAAGCTTCTATTATCAACAAATACTCGTTTCATTCGGTAGTCATTTGCTTCATCCGAAACTAGTGTCGTTACAACCAGGGGATCGGAGTAAGGAGAAGTTACGCGATCCATGTCCCTATTGCTAAAGCAGATAACTTCGTCTTCGCCTCCGGGTCTTGTCCTCGGCCTCTTTGCTACTGTAAGCACTTGCTCGTTCCCTCTGGCTGGGCGGCTCGATATCATGTTTACGACCCCCGTAGCCACTCTGTTCCTTGGGGCTCAGGTTCGCCGTCGCCCGTTGTTCCGGAAGCTCGTCTGGGTCTTTGCAAGAAACGGTTGAGGTGTCCCCTCCTAATCAGCTCCTCGATCTCCTTCTGCAGAGCCCTGCAGTCCTCCGTGCTGTAACCCCCGGAGCAGTGGAAGTCACAGTATTTCGTATGGTCCCCACCCTCCAGGTTCTTCAACGGCTTGGACCACTTCAGGAACTTTTTCTCTAGGATCTGCATTAGGACGTTTGTGCGTGTGTCATTTAATGGCATGAAGTACATAGGCCACGGCTCTCTCCGAGAGTTCTGTTCGACCTTGTGTTGCTTCTTCGCTGCCTGGGGACTCTGATAGTCCCTAGCCTTCCTTTTGCCTTCCGCCACCTTTTGATGGGGGTGTTCGTCCCTCTCTGGCCGCTTGGCGTCGTTGGCCTCTTCGGCCACAATGTATGCCCTGGCCACAGCCTCGGCCTCTATAAAGGTCTAGGGACCCTTATGGATGAGGAGTTTAAAAAAGGCACCTCCCTCCAGAGTCGAGAGGAAAGTGTTTAACTTTACCTTATCGGTTAGTCTCGGAATTTTCCTGGCCTCAACTACAAATCGGGCCAGGAATCCCCTCAAGCTCTCCTTGGCACCCTGCGTGATCCCGATGAGGTGCCAGGGCTGCTTCTCTACCCTCCTGTTGGAGGCAAACTGGGAGATGAAGGCAGTTTCCAAATTGCTGAAGGTGCGGATGGAGTCCGCCGGCATCCCGTAGAACCACATCCTTGCATCCCCCTTTAAAGTCAAGAGAAAACATTGGCACATCGTTGTTTCATCCAAACCCTGCAGGCTCAAATGCTCCCGGAAATGGTTGAGGCGGTCCATGGGGTCAGCGCTGCCATTGTAAACCTCCAGGTTTGGCATTTTGAACTTTGGGGAGAGCGTCCTCGTTCTGATCTCTGTTGAGAATGGGGACTAGAGCACATTAGCTCCTCCCCCGCTGCTCTCTCCGATGACTCGGGTCCATCCTCTTTCTATCCTCTCCTCCACTTGAAGTGGGGCAGTTGCCCTCTTCTTGTTGAGGTAATGCCTCAACTCGTAAGGTTCTCGATCCGTACGGCGCTCGGGGGCCCCCCGAACTCCTTGTGGGGGAGCATCCTACGGGACCGCCTCTCGGGTGTTGCGCTCGTGGCTACTCCGCTAGGTCCCAAAGTTGCGCCTCTCTGGGCTTTATTTTCAAATCCGAGGGCTTAGATTGCCCTCCAGCCTGCGCGGGGCCCTGCTACTGGAGGCGACTTGGGTCATCGGGTTTTCATGCCGGCTGGGTCGCTTCTCCCGGCAATCTGTCTCCCTGTCCCTGCCTTGGGACGTTCTAGCTTGGGAGGCCCTAGAAGGGGATCCTCTCACCCGCTCGTCAATCTTAGAGCAGAGTGTCTCAAAGGCTTTGGACATGCCTTCCATTTTGGCCACCAAGGCCCTAACCCCTGGATCAAGGTGGTTTTCTATCCCAACGCAGGGGTCGGGGTCGCTATTGTGTGAGGCCACCTCTCTGGCAGGTGCACTCACCTACGCCCACGTGTTCACCATTCTGGATCTTGGAGTGGGAGTCATTGCGGTGTTTTTGTACGTTTTGCGAAGATATAAAAAGAAGACTCTTAGTCGCTTTGCACAGACGGTGCTAATATTGCATACGTGTATTCCGGCCATCATACAACTAGAGTCCGTGTAATGTAGCAATTTTTGGAGACCTTTTATCATCAAAAAATATAAAGACCAGATTCTTCTCTGGCAGAAAAGATGAATGAGCCCTTACAAGTGTAAAGAAAAGTAATCCGGTCAACGTCAATTGATCGAAAAATGTTAAATGTAAAGTTAATCCGGTCAACGCCGGTTGACCGGAATATGTAAAATCTAGTCAACGCCAGTTGACCGAAATGCAAAAAAGGAACTTAATCCGGTCAACGATAGTTGTCCAAAAATGATGAAAGAACGATTAAAAGAATTGAAAGCGAATCGGGATAATTGTTGACCAACGCCAAGATGGAGGCCGGAAGTGTTGAGGCGAGAGAAAGCCATGAAAGGAAACATATCCGGTCAACGCTAGTTGACCGAAAATAATGTGGGAGCCCTTACAAAATATAAAGTCAAGATGACCATGCCTAACTTGGTAACTGACTTTCAACCACCCTCGAGTAGTTGACCTGCCAAACCAAAGACCTATAAATAAGAAATTAGAGAGTGTAAGGAAAAAGGTTATGAGGAGTCTCTCGGCCGAGCTTCTTAGTAAAAGAACCCAGAATTCCAAGTCGAAGTGAAGAGATTTAGGGAATTGTAACCCCTGTTTTTAATTTCATAGTTTAATGTAGGCGTACTCATCTTTTCTTTAGTTCATGTTTGTAATGTAAGAATACCTAATTTTAATAAACTTATATTAAGGTATGCCATGATATTTGCTCTGATCATCTGAATTAAGGAAGAATTTCTATTAACGTTATGTTTAAAAGAAGCTCTGTTGTGTGTTTTCATAAAGATCTCCGATTAACTTGACTTACTTGCATGAAATCTAGCCACGAACAATTTTTTTTAGATATCTGATTATAATATGCGTAAAATGACCTCCGGCTTTTGTTAAAAAGGTATTCGGCTTGTGATAAATGACCTCTGGCTTTTGTTAAAAAGGTATTCGGCTTGTGATAAATGACCTTCGGCTTTTGTTAAAAAGACCTCCGGCTTTTGTTAAAAGGATTTTCAGCTTTTGATAAATGACCTTCAATTTTTGACATAAGACCTCCGGTTTTTTATAAATGAGACATTCATCACTTTGATAAAAGATCTTCGATTTTAAGACGTTAAAGGAAAGTCTATTAATGCCATACAGACTTCAGTTGTTGAAGTTAAGAACGAAGACTACAAGACAAGGAAAAAAATGTATGTAATCCAGACAGCAAGTAGAACTCTATGTTATCCGACTTTTGAAATACGATAGATGGCCATCGAACTATATGAACTTTGATCTGAGTTTCCGTTAAGCTTGCTATGTAAATAGGATGAAAGATATTGGAGTGATACTCAAGGACTGCCCCTGGGCTACGAAAAAATTTCTGGTGGCAAAGGCTTATGGACTACAGCCCCGTATGCCGGGTGAAAGGTATTACCGCCCGCCTCTGGGAGTATAATAGGAGGATACGGTCTTAGGTTGTGGGGTCGCACACAACCCTTCCTCGATGTTGTCCGCTCCCGTCCGATCCCTAAATATGATAAATATTCTGCATGGTTTTATGAATCTTACGATGTTAAAGACAAGACACTAAGAATAAGAACGAAGATTTCCGAACTTAAAGAAGAAATGATGTAGTGAATTTCTTACTCGCAGGCCAAGCTTATGTTATAGTACACTAGTTTGATCTGATATATATATATATATATATATATGTTAACGTTTTTCGCGTGCGGGTACCTTGTTGGGCTTTGTAGCTCACTCCTTCTGTTTTTCAGATGATGATAAACTTATGGATGATGAAATGGAATAGAGCCTTACGAAGTAGCTAGATAGCATAGCTGGCCAGAGTTAATCAGCGAAGAAGCAAGGGAATTGATGTATTCACTTTTGATGTTTTGGGAAAGACTTGTGAAACATTGTAAGATTAATGGATATTAGTATGTTTCCGTATTACTACATGGGAGAATGAAGTTTGACATTCCTAGTAGCATCTCAACTCACGTCAAGGTCTTCGTATCCGACCGACCTTAACGCTGGCCGGTCAGGTAGGAGTATAAACTTTGATGGCCAACTCAATGAGTTCGACCTTAAGTGATCTTGTGTATGCAAAATCTAAGATAAAAATAGAAGAAAAGAAATAAAAAAATTTTATGTCCACCTAGTTATCCAAAATGTTCGTAATACATTCGAAAGGTTAGGCTTGACGGCGGCCGTATGTGGTGGAATATGTCCGGTCCGTCACAATTGGTATCAGAGAAAACTGAGATACCTTAGATTCGATCTAAATCTATGCAGAAACTCAGGACGGGATTAGCTAAGGCTGAAGGGGGGTTAGTATTACTTATGCTTAGGACGGAGTACTATGTGTTGGCTGCCTTTGGCTAGTAGTATGACCAAAATGTTCTTTTAAGAAATCAAAATTGTTGCTGAGGAAATGTCTAATAGAGGAAAACGAGCCGTCCGGACTAACAACCCTCCGGACCTGGAGATAAGATACTTGAATCTACTGGACAGGATGGCTGATGTCATAGAAGCCTTGGGTCCACCAGCTCCGGTGACCGCCCAATTTCTGTTCATCAGGAGACGTCGGTCTACGATTGCTTTACCAACGAGCGAATTCCTACATTCTCCGGAGAACCTGACCCGTTGAAAGCGGACACCTAGATCCAACGATTGAAGAATGTGTTCATAGTGATTAAGTGTCCTGTTGGGGATAAAGTTTTATTTGCCACCTATAATCTAGTGGGTGAGGCCCACCACTGGTGGGAGATGCAGAAGAGAGTCTTTGAGGTGCCAGAGAGGGAAATTATTTGGGAAATGTTCGAAGCAGCACTTTTGGAGAAATATTTTCCTGCTAACCTTCGCGGACAGAAGGAAGATGAATTCCTTCGCTTAAGGCAAGGAACTCACACCGTGGTCGAATATGATGCAAAATTTGTGAAACTGTCTCGCTATACTCCTTATATGGTGGAAGATCAGGAAAGAAAGGTTAGAAGGATCTTTCAAGGATTGAGAGATGACGTTAGGAAATATCTCTCAATTTTAAAGTTGGCCACTTATGGAGAGGTGTTGGAATGGGCAACTATTTTTGAGAAGGAACTGGACAGAGGGAAATTCTTCAGGCAAAGGACTCTTAATCAGACCTCTAGAACCAGTGTTAGTGGAGGGCCCTCAAAGAAGGTAAAATCGTTAAGGTCCAGTAAGGAGCAAGACCAAACTGTACAGACTTCCCAAGCATCCAACAATCCATGTGCTCATTGCGGAAGGTCGTATGAAGAAAAACCGTGCTATAAGATGCTAGGAGTTTGCTATAATTGTGGCCAGGACGGACACATGATCAAGGACTGCCCACTCACCAAGCGAGCCCCAGAGTTTAAGTCCCCTGTTCCAACCAAGGTGTTCGCTGTTTCTGCGAAGGAGGCCGATGCATCTACTGAGGTAGTGGAAGGTACACTTTCTATCTGTTGCAATTTTAGCCATGTACTTTTTGACTCAGGATCCACCCACTCGTTTGTCCCCCATGATTTTGCAAAATGTCTCACGTCACTCCCCCAAGTTCTTGGCTATCCATTGATGGTCGCCTCGCCCACAAGGTCATCAGTAATTTTAGATATTTTGTATCCAGAATGTCTGGTCGAGTTGAATAAATTCTTAATGCCCGTTACCCTAGTTTTGCTAGAGATGAAGGACTTTGATGCACTCCTAGGAATGGATTAGTTGGCAAGGTATCATACCTGTATTGATTGTTTGTAAAAAAGAGTGAAATTTACTATTCCTGGCAACAAACCCTTCCATATTCAAAGAGTCCGACAGAAGGAAGTATCCTGCTTCATTTCGACCCTACATGCTTGACACTTGATTAGTAATGGGTGCCAAGCCTACCTAGCGTTTGCTAGTATGACTGAAGATTAAGGAACTCTGGTTAAAGAGATTCCTGTGGTATGTGAGTTCGAAGACCTATTCCCTGATGTATTACCTGGATTGCCACCCAGATGGCAGATAGAATTTGAAATAGAATTGGTGCCAGGATCAACGCCAATATCTAAAGCACCATATAGGATGGTGCCGGCTGAACTTAAGGAATTAAAACAGCAATTGCGAGATTTATTATATAAGGGTTTTATCCGGCCGAGTGTATTTCCATGGGGCGCACCAGTCCTGTTTGTAAGAAAGAAAGATGAAACCTTAAGGTTATGTGTGGATTATTGGGAGTTGAATAAGATTACCATTAAGAATAAATATCCATTGCCAATGATGGACGACATCCTTGATCAATTACAGGGAGCTTGTGTATTCCCAAAAATTGACCTTAGATCCGGTTATCACCAACTCCGAATCAGAAAAGATGATATAGCAAAAACTGCCTTCCAAACTAGATATAGGCACTATGAGTTTGTAGTGATGCCATTCGGATTAACTAACGCTCTAGCCGCATTTATGGATTTGATGAACCGAGTTTTTTAGCCCTATTTGGACAAATTTGTGATAGTCTTTATTGATGACATCCTTGTTTATTCAAAGAGTCATGAAGATCACGATGAACATTTAAGGATTACACTTCTGATTCTTCTGGAATACCAACTGTTCGCCAAATTAAATAAATGTGAATTTTGGATAGAAGAAGTGGGATTCCTTGGCCACATCATTTCCAAGGAAGGGATTTCTGTCGGCCCAAAAAAGGTGGAGGCAGTGATGAAATGGAATCGGCCAACCTTTGTGACCGAGGTGCAGAGCTTCTTAGGCATGACCGGATATTACCGATCGTTTATGGTGAACTTCTCCCGAATTGCCTTGCCCCTCACCCAACTAATAAAGAAAGATTTCAAGTTTGATTGGACCGATGACCGTGAAGGGAGCTTTCAGGTGCTAAAGGACCGGCTAACTTCTGCACCGGTCCTAACCATTTCAGGTGAATCAGGAGGACTAATTATCTATTGTGATGCCTCAAAGTTTGGATTGGGTTGTATTTTAATGCAGCACGGAAGGGTGGTCGCCTATGGATCGCGTCAGTTAAAAAATCATGAAAGGAATTATTTAACTCACGATCTAGAATTGGCCACAGTAGTATTCGCACTAAATATCTGGAGACATTACCTATATGGTGAGTGATTCTTGGTCTACTCTGATCATAAAAGTTTAAAATATTTATTCTCTCAAAAAGAGCTGAACATGCGGCAGCGAAGGTGGATTGAATTTCTGAAGGATTATGACTGTAAGATTCATTACGAGCCTGGTAAGGCCAATGTAGTTGTCGATGCATTAAATCGGCGACCAAGTTATTTGGCAAGGATGCAGGTCAAGCAAATGGAGATGTTGGACTGTCTAATACACTATGATATCCAACGATATGTTCAGGAAAAGCGAATGATTTTATCATACCTTCAAGTCCAACCGAAAGTGATAAATGAGGTTAAGGGAGGGCTGGTGAATGATCCCTTTCTTATGAATATCATGAGTGATCTAAACAAGGATTCCATAAGTGAATTTTATGTCAGGTCAGATGGAGCGTTGAGGTTTAGGGATCGATTGTGCATGCCAACGAGTGAAAGCAGAAAGGAGAAAGCTATCTGGGTTGTTACAACCAATGCTACTTCCAGGCTGGAAATGAGAGGATATTACCACGGACTTCGTGACCGGTCTACCAAGAATGCCAAGAAAGCATGATGCTGTTTGGGTTATCGTTGACCAGCTGACAGAGTCAGCCCATTTCCTAGCAATCCGGACGACTTACTCCTGTGATAAACTAGCCCAACTGTGTGTAAACGAAGTCGTCAGGCTTTATGGTGTACCTGCCTCTATTGTATCTAATAGGGACCCTCGCTTGGTTTCAAAATTTTGGAAGAGTTTGCATAAAGAATTGGGAACGGAGTTAAAGTTCAGTACCGCCTATCATCCGCAACCAAATCCTTGAGGATATGTTAAGAACTTCAGTCTTGGAAATGAAAGGGACTTAGGATAATTTCTTGGCCTTGGCAGAATTTACATATAATAATAGCTATCAGGTCAGTATAGGTATGACTCCTTTTGAGGCGTTATATGGAAGGAGATATAGATCGCTGATCCACTGGGAGGAACCCGAAGATAAAAGAATTTTGGGTCCAGAAATTATTAAAGAGACGACGGAAAAGATAAAGTTGGTACATGAGAATTTAGGGGTTGCCCGGAGCAGACAAAAGAGCTATGCAGACCAGAAGAGATATGCATTGAGGTTTGATGTAGGCAACTTTATATTCATGAAAGTATCACCATCTAAAGGGATATCCAGATTCGGGATAAAAGGAAAGTTAAAGCCACGATTTATTGGCCCCTTCAAGGTTTCAGAAAGGATCGAAGATGTGACCTACAGACTGGCGCTACCACCAAGCTTGGTGGAAGTACATGACGTGTTTCATGTATCAATACTTAGGAAATATGTCCATGGTCTTGCACATGTAATCGAGTTTGAGCCTTTGACCATTGACAATGACTTATCCTACGTAGAGGAACCGATGCAGATTTTGGATCGGAAGGAGTAAAGACTACGTACAAAATCAATCTCCTTGATAAAAGTGCTCTGGAAGAATCACTCGCCTGAATAAGCGACTTGGGAATGAGAGGAAGGGATTCGAAGCAAGTATCCCTGTAATATCCCGTATTTTTGTTCGGATTAATTTAATATTAATTGTAATTTTTGTCCCCACTTGATTTTGTAAGGTTAGTAACTTCAATTAAAATTTCGAGGACGAAATTTTTATAAGTAGGGGAGAATTGTAATGTACCAATTTTTGAAGACCTTTTATCATCAAAAAAATATAAAGACCAGATTCTTCAGTAACAAAAAAGATAAATGAGCCCTTACAAGTGTAAAGAAAAGTAATCCGGTCAACGCCAATTGATTGAAAATTGTTAAAGGTAAAGTTAATTCGGTCAACGCCAGTTGACCGAAATATGTAAAATCCGGTCAACGTCAGTTGACCAGAATAGGTAAGAAAGAGCAACTAAGTCCGGTTAACGCCAGTTGACCGGAACGTGAAAAAGGAACTTAATCCGGTCAACGATAGTTGACCAAAAATGATGAAAGAACATTAAAAGAATTGAAGGCGAGTCGGGATAGTTGTTGACCGGTGCCAAAATGGAGGCCGGAAGTGTTGAGGTGAGAGAAAGTCGTGAAAAGAAACATATCCGGTCAACGCCAGTTAACCGGAAATAATGAGGGAGCCCTTACAAAATGTAAAGTTGGGATAACCATGTCTAAGTAGGTAACCGACTTTCAACCACCCCCGAGTGGTTGACTTGCCCTATCTACTACCGTCAGACCAAAGACCTATAAATAAAAAGTTAGAGAGTGCAAGGAAAAAGATTAGGAGGAGGCTCTCGATCAAGCTTCTTAGGCAAGCCAAAATTTCAAGCCGAAGTGAAGAGATTTAGGCAAGTGTACTCCCTGTTTTTAAGTTCATGGTTTAATGTAAGCATACTCATCTTTTCTTCAATTCATGTTTGTAACGCAAGAATACCTGATTTTGATGAACTTATGTTAAGGTATGCCATGATATTTGCTCTGACCATCTGAATTAATGAAGAATTTCTGTTAACGTTATGTTTAAAAGAAGCTCTGTTCTGTGTTTTCATAAAAATCTCTGATTAACCTTACTTGCATGAAATCTGGCCAAAAACAGTTTTTTTTAGAAATATGATTATAATATACGTAAAATGACCTCCGGCTGTTGTTAGAAAGGTATTCGAGTTGTGATAAATGACCTCCAGCTTTTGTTAGAAAGGTATTCGGCTTGTGATAAATGACTTCCGGTTTTTGTTAAAATAGTATTTGGCTTGTGATAAATGACCTTCGGCTTTTATTAAAAGGATCTTCGGCTTTTGATAAATGACCTCCGGTTTTTGATAAATGAGACCTCCGTCACTTTGATAAAAGATTTTCGGTTTTAAGACATTAAAGAAATGGCTATTAATGCCATACGGATTTCAGTTGTTGAAGTTAAGAACGAAGGCTACAAGAACAACTAAAAAAAATGTATGTATTCCGGACAGTAAGTGGAACTTTATGTTATCCGACTTTTGAAATACGATAGATGGCCATCGAACTATATGAACTTTGATCTGAGTTTCCGTTAAGCTTGCTGTTAAAATTGAATGAAGGATATTGGAGTGACTCTCGAGGATTGTCCTTGGGCCACGGGGGGATTTCTAGTGGCAAAGGCTTATAGACTACGGCCCCATATGCCAGGTGAAAGGTATTATCGCCCGCCTCTGGGAGTATAATAGGAGGATACGGCCTTAGGTTGTAGGGTAGCACACAACCCTTCCTCGATGTTGTCCGCTCCCGTCCGATCCCTAAAGATGATAAGTATTTTGGATGGTTTTATGAATCTTACGATGTTAAAAACAAGACACTAAGAATAAGAACAAAGATTTCCGAACTTAAAGAAGAAATGATATAGTGAATTTCTTACTCGCAAGCTAAGCTTATTTTACAGTCCACTAGTTTGATCTGATATATATATGTTAATGTTTTTCGCATGCGGGTACCTTGCTGGCTTTGTAGCTCACTTCTTCTATTTTTCAGATGATGAGAAGCTTATGGATGATGAAATGGAAAAGAGTCTTACGGAGTAGCTAGATAGCGTAGCTGGCCGGAGTTAATCAGCGAAGAAGCAAGGGAATTGATGTATTCACTTTTGATATTTTGGGAAAGATTTGTGAAACATTGTAAAATTAATGGATATTAATATGTTTCCGTATTACTATATGAGAGAATGAAGTTTGACATTCCTAATAGCATCTCAACTCATGTCAAGGTCTTCGTATCCGACTGACCTTAACGCCGGCCGGTCAGGTAGGAATATAAACTTTGATGGCTAACTCAAAGAGTTCAGCCTTAAGCGATCTTGTGTATGCAAAATCTAAGATAAAAATAGAAGAAAAGAAAGAAAGAAATTTTATATCCACGTAGTTATCCGAAATGTTCGTAATACGTTCGAAAGGTTAGGCTTGATGGCGGCCGTATGTGGTGAAATACGTTCGGTCCGTCACAGGCCGAGTCCTCTTTTTGAGCTCTTGGATGGACGGAATCGTGCAACACAAGAGAAATCGTTAAGTTTGATGATAGCAACATTTCAGGAAGAAAAGGGGGACGAGGGCACAAGACACGAGGAATTTACGTAGAAAACCCCTTTTTGAATAAAAAGGGGCGAAAAATCACGTTGTGGACGCTAGGTCCGAAAGATTCCACTATTGTGAAAATGGGGTACAACAGGACACTGTGACACTATTTGTTGCCACAGAGAGTTACAAGGCGAGAGGTCTTGTTTTCTCTTCTCTTTTTCTTTCTCTTGGAAGCTGTTTACAGTATGTGTGCAAATGAAAACTGTTTGAATCCTTTCTCTCGTTACATGAGTGGGGTATTTATAGAGGAGAATCATGCCGTTGGCATGGGGACACGTGGCGTTGGCGTGTGCAGTGACGCCTGCCACCAACTCTACTGATGCGGCGTGTCAGGGATGCCTGTCACCAACTCTGCAGATCCGACGCGTCAGGTGTTGTTACACCCATCATGATGGCGCGTACTCTGAGCGTCGTAATTTCCTGCCGGGGTGGCGTGTTGCAGGGAACGCATGCTCCTTGGTAACAGTGAATCGTCTGAGTTGGCGCGCTCGGTCATCTTGGCCCCTCTTTTCCCTTGTCCTGAGGGCCCAGGGGCGATGAGGTTGTCCTCGTCCTCAGAAAGCCCTCTAGGTCTTCGCCTGATCATCGGGCTTATTGAGTTAGGCTCTCGGATGTTTCGCTTGCTAAAGATCCTTGGGATTTCGTTGATGACGTCAGCCTCTCATAGCGTCCTCGTGCCTCTTGGGTCAAATTGATCTCTCGGGCCATTGTCGCCATTTGGGCTTCTTGGGAGCTAGCTTAGATCCTCGGGTTTCTAATGCCAACTTAACCTCTTAGGCTAAGTTGGGCTTTTGAGCCTCTTGGGTCAGATTATCATCGTAATTTTTTCGGTCCGAGGTCATAGTTTTGGGCCTTCCTTTCTAGGCCTTGGGTGCTAGGACCCATCAATTGTCTTTCTCATTTTGAAATTTGATCATAAACACTTAAAATTACCAATAAAAGGATTATAATATGAATAATGTATCTTGTCTCACTTTTTAACTATAGAAAATATAAAATTAAGAAACTTGATAGCTTCTTTTTTGTGGCCTTCATAATGCAAATAAAACCAGTAAGTATGTTAATAAATATATTAAATGTAAGAATGGGATGCATATAATTAAGTGTGAATTAGCCATATTGAGAATTTGCACCAAATAACAAACCTCATTATAACTAAACAATACGACTCGACATCAGTAAAAGTACAGAAACTTTTCAAAGAATAGAATTCAGTTTTAATGTAGCAGAAATAGAATATAACAATAAGAGAAGACTATAAATTATAAGAATCTAGGAAAATTGACTCTAAAATGGAAAATAAAATGCAAATAACTTAAAAAAAAATGGAGATACTGGAAGGAGATTGAAGGTCGAGGACTTTAGAAGAATTAGTTGCTTAACTATTTAGTTTAAGTATTCATATTATGGCATAGATGAAGTTTTAATTTTGATGTAATTTGATCCCAAAGTTATGGTTTTGTGTTGGACATTATGGTTTACCCTAGCTATATTTTTAGGAGATTATTATTTTATCTTTAATGATTATTCATGTAATGATATTGAATTATCATTTATGTAAGGTAGTGTCACGATTCAAATGGTCTAGTGCTTTTTTGTTATAAAACAAGCCGAGTTATGTGTCATGATTCTAATATTAGTATGTAATAATAATGATATCAATA
>JAODPA010100194.1:0-21449 GCA_025585075.1 Nepenthes mirabilis | reverse complement strand
GACAATTAAAATTTTATAAATCAAGTATAATATAAAAAAACGTATTTTTAAATTTTTTTATGTTTGTGATAGGTATAAGTTGAAGGGAATTATATAAAAGAATTGTTTATGTAAAATGACGGATAGATAAAACCAAAAGGACCCGCTGTTTCTAGAACGATCCAGCAATTTCTCCGACTCAGAGTATTAGGCTGGTAGCTTCCAAAGAACACTGGTAAGTTCAAGAACCAAGAATCAATCAATATCTGCCGACCGTTCCCTGCTTGCCCGTACGATTTCATTCGGTTCCATCTTTGCATCTCTCTACAGATCTCCGTTTCATTCTCTTGTTTAGAAGAAAATGAGGTTAGCTTCTGATACCATTCTCGAGTTAATAGACTTTTGCTTGCGCTCTCCCTCTTTGATAGGATTTGGTACTAGGTCACATGATTCAGTAATGCATTATCATCGATGGACTGAACTCTTACCTGGATTTCTTTATCCCTTTTTTGTTTGTTGTTGACAGGAAGGTATGTTCAGTGTCGTACTGTCTGAGTACCTGTATTGATGCACGATTAATTTAAATCGTTTTGGCAGCATTTAAGAAATTTAAGATTTAATTTGATTTCTGAACTCTTACCTGAATTTCTAGTATCATATCCTTTATAAGTAGCGTGTTGCTTGATTTGATGCACATTCGTAGGATTGATTATTTTAGACGCTACTTTAGTAACGAAAGGAACAAGAGAGTGACACATAGGAATCAAAATGATCGGTCTGTTGGGGTCACTCTCTTGTGGTGTTTATGTCCGGGAACCAGTGGACACATTTGTCCGGGGACCAGTGGATACAAATGTCCAGGGACCAGTGGACGAGGACATGTGTCCTCGAGGGCAGTTGGATGAATTGGACGAGGACTACTCAAAGGTATCATATCCGAGAGGTGGACATGGACGAGGACGCTGGAGCCTTGGCGTTGACTTTCTCTCCACATAGGCCTGCTGCAGCGGCGTGTTGCAGGTGGACAGTTGACCCACTCTGGTTGGACATCAGGGCGGCTTCAACTTCCAAGGTGGCAGGCCTGCCATTCTGACACGCAGGAGGCGTGCGTACGGCCATGGCAGGCCTAAGGGGACATAGCCCTGCCACCCTACTGACAGTAGGGTGGCTGGGTGGTTGGCCACGTGGCCCTCCCCTGGTATTATAAATAGGCTATGTGAGAGTGAGAGAAGGAGGTGGGAGAGTGTTGTGTGAGTGCATGTAAAGGCAAAAGGGCTTTGTGAAAGAGAAGAGAGAGTGCACCACCGGTGAGAGAAGGGAGAAAGAGAAAAATAGAGTGAAGAGAAAAACAAAGTGGGTTTTTTCTCGGTTAGCTCAGGAGTGTTTTCCTCTTTTATCTTTTTGGGTGTGTAGCGGATACTCCCTCTTAGAGGTTGGTTGTAACCTATTTCACATAGTGGATTTGTTGTTGCCTCTGCTCCCGTGGTTTTTCCCTTCGGTTCCAAAAGGGTTTCCACGTTAAAATCGGTGTGTTTCTTCTTCCTTGTTGACCGTCCGTCCGAGTGCTGTCTCTCCGTGTCCGAGCACTTTGTCCGCTCGGTCACTGCGCTTTGGGGAGCATTCTGTCCGAGCGCCCATTTGGCCCCAACACGGTCGTTATGGAAGCACGCACTTTGAGCGATGTAAGAGCTAATTAGCTTTTAGATTGATGCACAATAATTAAATAATTCTAGGCCTGTAATCCCTTCAGTGCCTATGGGTGAGTATTATTTATTCTTGAACGAAACGGCTGTGCTATGGCCAGCTCTTTGGCCACTTAAACGAAGTGAACATACGCCTGCAGCAAATAAATGAGTACGCTGGTTGACATGTTAAATCCTTTGATTGAAATTCCATTCACCCTACCCTATAAGGAAGAGTAATTGATTGTTTCTGGTAGCTTGCACAATAATAAGAAAGATAATTATTTAGAATGATAAATTGTGCTGAGAATGAAGTATTCTATGAAATCTGTTCCTCTGCAGAAGCATATGAAATAGTGTAAGATTAATTAATCAGCTACGTCCTCTTCTGTTTTCGTAGTCATGTGTTGGCCTATTGATGTTCCAGACTTCCAGCCATCTCTTTACCATTAATATGCACCTAAGTTCCCTTCATCCTGTATAGCGCTACTTTTTGGCCGCTTGTTTCAGTTTTGTAGTTTATTCTAGAATTGCTTGTGTAGTTCCATTTATACTTCCTGGGTTAGTTTGGAACTTTTCTACTCTGACATACAGACTCTTAAAATCCATTGATATATCTAGATCTCATGTGCCTATGCCTGCCAACTATTTAAATGTCCTATTTTCGGATGAGATTTTGATGGAATGAAGACAAAAATATATCTTTAGTGCAACTTTATGCTTTAGCATTTTTTTTTCTGTTCAACATCTGTCTCCCTACATAACAGCATCAAGATTGTATGTTGGCACTCATGAAGGGCGGTGCCGCAAAGTAATTTGGTAACTGCAAAATGTTGGGGTTACTCCCTCGTGGCATTTTTGTCCACGGACTCACAAGGAGAAAAAGGATGCGGAATTTCTTGTGTGGTCCAAGAAGCTTGTCAAGACGGACGAGGACATGTTGGAGGCGTCATGTCCGAGAGGCAGCTGAGGACATGGATGAGGACTCCGAAAATCTAGATGTTGACTCTATTTCTTCCGTAGGCCTGCTATAATCGCGTTTTGTAAATGGGCAGTTGACCTACTCTGATTGGAGGTTGAGGCGGCTACAACTTCCTAAGGTATCAGGCCTGCCATTCTGGCATGCCGGGCGTGCGCCAGCCATGGTAGGCCTAGGGGGCGTGATCCTACCACCCTACTGCCAGTAGGGTAGTTGGCCGACCACTAGGCCCTTTGTGTATATAAAGGCTTGTGCCCTTGCTGGGTTGTAGGTGCTGTGTGCGACGTGAGAGTATCTTGAAGGAGCTTTGAGAGAGCTGTTGGTAAACCTTGTTGTAAAGATAGAGAGAGACTTTTCGAGAGAGATTGATACACTTGTGATTGTTTTTCTTTGTTTGGGCTTTGTGTAGCTAACATTCTTGTAAATAATTAATTTTTTATAGTGTATTTGTTGGCGGTTTTTCCCTTAGTTAAGAAGGGTCTTTCCACGTTAAATCTCATGTGTGTTTCTCTCGTTTTTCTATCTTTACTTTTGGCCATCCGTCCGAGAGCTCTGTTCTGTTGCTGTCCGAGTGCTCCATCCGTCCGGTTACCGTGCCTTCCGTTTTGTGTCGACACAAAAGGCTTGAAAGCTTTGCATATTTTATCTATTTTGTCAACGGTGACTTATCCCAGAAAAATCTCACTTTGGTTTGATTTTTAGTCAATTGTGACTTCAACAAACTAGGGACTGTCCTCATGCATTTGCATTGACACTTTTCTGCAGTAAATTATCAAAATTTGTTCTCATCAAGAATCTCTTATTATAGAATAGCACTTTTGGTTGCAAAAACCTCGAAGATTCTCAGCTAGCATCTCATATTCACGTACATTCAAATAAATGCATCTGTTGTAGTTTAGGAATAACTGCATCCAGCTGAGGTTGTACTTATGCTTTTATTCAGTTTGTGATATTGTAGATCCTTAGATAGTGTACTAGTCTTACCTAAGTAGAAGGAATTGTACTGGGATTGGAAGACTAGTGAGGTGAAGTTCCTTGGCATGTGTCCTGGAAAAGGTCAAGAAAGTGAGTCGTATGAGAGTGTGTTTTCATCTGTTGGTTAAGTAAGATCCCTCTCTGTTGTAGTCCATTGGCAAGAACTCACTAGGATTTGTATGTGGTATCTAGCTGTTTCTTGGTATCCTTTAGGGCTGCTATAGTGATGTATCTTGTGCTTGTCAAACCAGAATAATAAATGATGTCTGTGGTTGTGTGCTTCTTCTTATCTATAGTTCTTGGTCAGATATAGATGAAAACTCACGGTGATGGTGTCTCTTCATGGAATAATACCAATACTTTGTACTGCAAGCTTGATAAGGGACTAGTCTGCATAGCAGTATTGTAATTTGGGCTTGCTAACTTTTTTCCGTGCCATTTTTGTGACTGAGTCAAAGTGGATGTTATTGCTCAATGTGATCTTCAATGATAATTTTCCAACACCATGCAGCCATGTTGACATGGTGCCATCACCACCAAAAACATGTCATAAGCAATTAATTTTTCAATCTTTTGTTAAATTTGTCTCCAATATAATAGATAACCATTGTTCTGCACACCTTTTCTTTATTTAAATAAAATGTTGGTCATTGGACTATATTACCCTTTTTGTAAAGCAATGTTGGGTATACTTTAGCATGATAGAATGCTTCATCAAGTGAGTTGAATTACAAACAGGCCAATGGATATGTCTTTGTGAGCAGACTCAGGTGATGTTTACCCCCAAGTTATCCCACAAGAGAGGTTTTGCTTCATTGAATTTAGCTGGGATGGTCAGGGACCACGCCAACGGCCAACCACACCATTTCATCAATTATATTGAGGAAATACCGTGACATAGTTGCTTTACTCGCTGTCATAGTTTTTTCTCTTTACATAGTTCACTAGCATACATCATGGGGTTGAATATTAGCTAGCTGTAGCAGGTATGAGGATTCTGCATTTAAATTTTTAGGAAATTGACAGAGTGAAACATGCTTATGCTATATGCCATAAATCATAGTTTTGATTGAGTTGGTATTTGGGTTTGCTTTTTCTCTGTTGAGGCCTGGGAGGAAAGGAGATGAGATGATTGAGTGGTAGAAGGTTTCCTCCCTTTTCTCCCCTTGGGGTTGGGGGAGGACATGAGGATTTAGGACATCAACACTAATTTAACATCAATGAGGTAACAAAATATTTTTTGGCTATTCTACTAAAGGGGATTGATTATCAAGGCATCTGATCGCATTTTCTTAAGGTCATCTTCTTACCTTAGCCATTGGCCTGTTCCATTTTAACATTAACTAGAACGTATCAATCATCTATTCTCTATCTTGCTAATTTATCTGGTGGCAAGGTTATCTGAAATCCTTTAACCAATTAGAATCTTCTATCTGTGTTGCTTTTGGATCACTTTAGCTTTTACATGTACATTATTTCCTAATCGTATTGTTACAGCAGACTGTTTTGATATAGTGTTTATCATTTCTACCTAATTTGACTTTTTAGATGGGCTGCTTTCACATTAACCAAAATGTATCAATCATTAATGATATACCTTGCTTACTTCATAAGGTGGCAAAGTTGTCCTGAATGCTTTTCCTTACTAGAATCTTCTATGCCTGCTACTGTCTATTGTGGCTATTGTTACTTCAGCCTTTAAATGTGCATTATCACCCAATCATAATGATTACAACGGACTATACTAAGAACTGATGCTTCTCATTTCAATCTAATTTGACTTTTTTTTAGTATGCCACTTTAAGTCACAGAGTAATTACATAAATTCTCGAAGTGAAGACACTTGCTTTTGGATCATAAATTTCACTTTGCTTGTTGCAGTCGACACCCTTCTGTGAAGTGGGCCCAAAGGTCTGACAAAGTCTTTATAACAATTGAATTACCTGATGCCAAGGACATAAAACTCAAGCTTGAACCTGAAGGGAAGTTCATATTCTCTGCTACCAAAGATGGCACACCTTATGAAGTTGACCTGGAGTTATTTGATAAGATTGATGTGGAGGTACAGTGTTATGGTGACTTCTGAATGCCTCAGTTATTTTAATGGTGTGATTGACTGCAAAGTTAAAATGAAATTCAGGAGAGCAAGTATAACATTGGGCTTAGAAGCATCGTCTATGTCATAAAGAAAGCAGACAAGAAATGGTGGAGCAGGCTGATTAAACAGGAAGGGAAACCTCCAGCATTTGTCAAAGTTGACTGGGATAAATGGGTAGATGAAGAAGAGGAGAGTGGTATGTTTCGTTGTCTTTCCTTTCTCATTTGTTAGATGATCTAGTATCTAATATTTTTCAATTAATTGTTATATTTAGCAACAGGAAAACGCTTACCAGACTTTGATGACATGGACTTCTCGGTGAGGATCGCTGCCCATTCATCTCTCTTGTCTTTGTTCAGTTTCTTGTGTAATATTAAGATCAATTGGAGGAATTGCCAAATGGTTGGGTTTTTTTAGCTTCCTTTTGGTGGAAGCATGTTGCTAATTGCTGGTGTTTTGATTCTCTGGCATTATCCTATTATTCTTCGAAATTGATTTTGATCAATCCTTTCTTTGCCACTTTGATAGAATCCTGTCACCGTAATTCAGTTATCATGTTCAAGGGGCAGCTCCTTGCTGTTCATGGGCTGCTCTGGTTGTGTCCGTCATGTGATATTTTTTTTTGGCTTTCTAAGGTTTTCATTGAAAGATAACGTTAAGCTATTGTCAGATGCCGACCACTACTGTTTGTTTCAGTTTTAACTTGAATACTTTTGTTGTAGTCTGTGTATATATTTTTAATGCATTTGTGGTGATTCAAGAAGAATTAGCCGTGGAGTCGGTGACCAACTTGTTCTGTATGTCAAGCTGAATGATAGATCTGCGGTTCCACCATGCCATTGATGGCTAAAGACTAAAAAATTCATAGCCAATAACATAAGCCATAATCATTTGTGGAAATCCTTTATGTTCTGTCAAAGATTTTTGGGTTTGATGCCTGCTGACAAGGATAAATGTTGTGCAGAAATTAGACATGGGTGGGGATGATGATTTTGACATGGATGAGTCAAAGGATGAAGAAGGTTAGAAGATGATAACTCCGTCATTTTCCCGAGAGCATTTCCATAAGTTTTTGTTCCTGGTTCCATCAATTGGGATGGAAGAGGAAATGGGTTATTGGGTTCATTGCCATCTCGTATTCATATGCCCTAAGGTCGCTGTAGTTCCATTGATATTTGTATCTGGCCATGCATTTTAATGTGGTGTCACTTTTGCAGAAGAGCCAAAAGAAAACGAGGAAGATGGGAAGGAAGAAGCGGCCTCATCAACCACGAAGGATGAACCTGTTGAACTGGCTGAAGAGGCTAAGGCTTGATTGTTTCAAAGCGAGTTAGTTGTGTTGTTTTTGGTCAGTTTTAATGGAGATCATGTACGAGAATTTACGGGCAGAATGGATTTGATTCAGAGCTTGCTTCCTCCTCTTTTTATGTTACTTACATACAATGGCTGTTTACCATGGGCAGGGTTTATTTTGAATCGGTATAAGCCCCCATGTTGAACTGCTAATTTAATTTTTCTCATCATTAGCTGTATGTGGAGATGGGCGATGCAAGGTCTGGACAAATGCTAATTTCAAAAAAAAAAAAAAAAAATCTGATTGAATGGAAAGGAATGAGTATAATAGTGCTTTAAATTAAAATATTAATAATATATTAACTTAGCCTTGCAATAATTTTACAATGATTATCTCTTTCCATTAGTAGTGTTAGGGTCATTTTTATAATTGACATATTTCGTGACCGTATGTAATTTTTTTGTTAGTGTCGGGTTATGTTATGTACCGTGCCTGCTTCTCGCCTGATCCTGCTTGAGCCCAAAAACCAGAATGTCCCCGCTTACCGGGCGCTCGATATCCGCTCGAGCTCAAAATCCAGAATTGCTCCCGCTCGCCGTGCGCTAGATACCCGCTCGAACCCAAAATCGAGAATGGTTTCCGCTCGCTGTGTGCTTGCTAGCCGCTCGAGTGCACGTGGGGTTTCTCTAGAAACCCTCCGTGCGTCCGCCGAGCGGTCGAGCGCCGATGCAACAGGCAAAAATTTTGAATGATTTTTTTGCACCCTCTATAAATGCATATCTTATGTTTTTGAAACCCTAAGACGGCCAGAGCCACTTCTGATATTGTTGGAGCCATTCTACTTGAGAGAAGAGCATTCTTATTCCTCTTTAATCTTGCTCCATTTGAGAAAATCGAACCTACTACGCTCTATATTGTTGTGCCTTATGTTCTAACGGTTTTTCTCTTCATTTCTCTTTACCGTTGAAACTCTTCTATCCTTCTACTTTTGTTGGAGACGTTGGTACATTGAAGAAGGAGATCCGATCATGGTTGACAATTCAAGTGGCACGAGATGGAAGGTTGGCGTAAAAATCGAAAGGTGTCCGGTTTCGTTATCGCGGGCAAATTCAAGGAGTTCCTTGGTAGGGATCACAAGACGGGAGTAAGTTGGCTAGGTTGGCGTGTCGTTACCACCCGATCTGTAAATTGATTTTCATAGTGCAATTCTTCCCTGGCCGTTGAAACCCGGAGGGTTTTTCTCGATTGCTGTGGATATCAAATTTTTCCTTCGTCACCAAAAATCGTGTCTTTTTCATTATTGCTCATTGTTATATATATTGTGCATGCTTGTTGTCTCGTTAGTATCTAAAAATAAATATTTTTTACATATATTGAATATTTAATTTTTACTGCTTTCGCTATTATTGTACGGGGTCGAAATTTGATTGTTCACGTTAGCACAAAAGGTACTTTTTCAAGTAGTAATTGATGTACCTAAGTCTATAGGAAAATTATAGTCTTGTAAGAGTAACAGTTCGTTAGTTTTATAAATTTTCTTCTTGAATTATTTGAATTGAATGTTATTTCTTTTAGGAACCTTTGTAACACATTAGGCAATTTAGTTCTGAATGAAACGCTGGGGATGGGTTTTATATTTTGTTTTATTTTTACTTTAGATAATAATAGAAACTACGCTTCCATAAACGATTTTTCAATAATTAAAATCCACATTTTCCCATGGTATAAAACTAAAGATAAATATTCCCATTTTTAGTTATTATTTTCTTCGGACTTTTTTTCCCCTTTATTCAGAAGAAAAAAGTTAATTTAACTTATGCTATTAATTCATTTTCTAAGCTATGATTCTGGTTATTTTACAAATTTTAGGAAAAGAAACAACTCTGTCAAATCAATAGGAACTGAATTTTATCAAAAATGTAAAATTTATAGAGACTGAAAAAGAATTACATCCATGTCACATAAAGGAATGAATCTAGCCTCCCATTGCACTTGCGTCGAATAAATGAGATTGCATATCATCAGAAAAACACCCAAAAATCATCAGAATAACCCACTAATACTAACTAATAAAAAGTATGGAGATGCAGGAATACATAGTGGATCATGGTAACAGAGACTTCCTATGCGGCCATGCCTCACCAAGCACCAGGCAGTTTTCAAAACATCGGCAATGGCTCTGTGACAGTTGCACCTCCCTCGCTCCAAATACTCGTGGAGCTAATTTGCTCCTTGAGGGTAAATTAGTCTTGTGCTGAGTGTCTCGGTCTTCAATGTAAACATACAAGTTTTTCTTTGCACTGAGAAACCAATTGCCAACCTCAAGAGTTAGAAATTTGTCTTCTCAGGCCCCTCCAAGGCTCTGCGACAAATGCTCGTAGTAGAGCTTTTGCTGGTCCGAAAACAAAAAACATGGCAAAGGAAAATGTAAGGAGGCACATTCCAGGATTCAATGACATGGAAGAGGCGCTTCACATACCCTCTCTGATACAGACGGAGTGACTTTACTCAGTGCTTGTTCAAAATGTGTTGCCTTGATGGTGCAGGGAGAAGAAGCATCCGAGTTGCTGATCTCTGAGGTTAATTTCTCTTCAAGGGCAGCCATGGCAGCTTCATTCATCTAATCAGAAATTGGGTAAATATTTGAGATTAGTTGAATAGGATTCCATCATTGGCATCTCTATGCTTCTTTTAGCAGGAAGAATGAAGAGAAGCGAGCTCTTTTGAATTTATGGGTTGAATAAGCCGGGGAAAGAAAGCCGGAAAGAAGAAAAGGGAAGACATTGTTAGTGCCTGAGTTTTGCTTCCTACCATTTGGGTGGATTTTGGATAATAAGGAAAAGGCAAATGAAATGTCACTTTAAAGATATTCCGCAAAGGAACAACAACAAAGTTGTGTCCAAATCTCAAACTATACAGCGCTCTTCCAAATGACCTATAATGGAATTCATAAGAGATGTCCATAGTATCAAGAAATCCAAAATAGCTCTTCTTCTCACCAGCCCTAAGCCGAGTATGGATTCAAATGAAAAAGAATCAAGAGTCTATCATAAGTTATAAGTACTGCTAAACCTCATTTCAGTGCCTACCTTTTATTGATAGAACAAATGAACACAAGGAAAGCAATGATGGCCTCTTTTCTTTTCCTACCCAATTCTATATATTCTATTCCATCTCCACTTTATCCTTTCCTTCTACACTGAGCCTCATATATTCTCTAATTTCTCCTTTTCCTTTTTTAAGTGGAGTAACAGTAAATAATAAATAAATTTCTAGAAGTTGTACCTTTTTAAGACAAGATGATAGGATAATGTCTAAAGTTTTAAAACATTAGTTAAATGAATTGCATGCTAGGAAATGTGTGTTAATGGTAGCTGAAAGTAAGAAAGAGATGGCCATGAAAAAACTTGACAAGAAGTTATAAAAAATAATAATTTAATATTACTTCTATTCTCAAAAAACATTGCACTAAATTGAGTGAAATGACAAAAACTCATTTATATAGCCATTTCCAATTCGTGAACTTAAAATATTGTTATTGTTTGGAAGGGGGCACACAATATGCCAAATATGCATGGTAAAAGAGGATGGACAAACCAGTGCAGCAAGGTCAGCGCCACTTAAATTTTCACAAGCCGTGTTCTTCCCCATAGCAAGCAAATCCACACTGGGATCTATAGGCTTTCTCCTACCTAGAGCTTTTAAGATCAAGCCACGCTCATCGGGAGTTGGTAGTGGAACATATAGAAGCTTCCCAAACCTTCCGGGCCTTAAGACAGCACGATCCATAACTTCTGGTCTACCAGAATTGCAGAAACAGTCATATTCGATAACAAACAAGAATCATCATGTGAAACACAACCAGTAAGTCATACCGATTTGTTGCACCAATGACATAAACCCCATGCCTCTGCTCTGCACCATCTAGCTCAATCAAAAGCTGCAAGGTAAAAGAGAGGAAGTCATCTTTTGCATATAAAAAATTACATATAAAGCAAGTAGGCATCATAAGTACAGACTGCTAGCAATTCAATGGACCTGGTTTAAAAGCCTCTCTACAACCCAACCCCCTTCTTTTCCTCGCTTTGTCGTCAAAGCATCTATCTGTCAGAGAAAAAGCAAACCTCTTTCAAGGTCAAAAATAGGCATGCCTCACAACTCTTGATTAATTCGAGAGTAGTAAGTTTCAATACTAACATTCCACTTAGTAATTGAAAGTAATCAAGATCAGACTGCATTGTTGAGCTGTGAAGATAATACACAAACAATAACGATGATAAAATCTGGGTTTTTTCTTTTTATTGATAGTGGATCACATGTATTGGACCAGCTGGAGTCTTTGTACACATGTGAAGAAACCAGCTGGAAAGTAAAACAAACCTCATAAAAACTCAGTTGCCAGCTTAATTTGGACAATTGAGCCTGGAGGGGTGTTGACACCTCCCAAAAGAAAAAAAGAAGGAATAAAGGAAGTAACCGACACCTCAAATTCGTACATGGAAGATATATCATGCTTGAGTAATTTAAAAGTAGAAAAACAAAATATAGAATTCAAGACTTCTCCAAAGCTCATTCATGTTTGAGCGAGTCACACAACCTTCTTTCACCATATCAATTTTGGAGAGCCTAGATACCCACTCGCACAGATTTCAGACTTCGCCTCCTTTCTATTTTTCAACCACATGGACTTGCTCTAATTTTCATGAGTGATTCACATACCGTGCAGTCAACAGTCAAACTATGCTATACAAGTATCTTCACAACTGTAAAATGGTTATGACCCAAAAAGTAGTTTTTTTTTTTTTTTTTTGGGGGGGGGGGGGGAGGAGGGAGGGTGTTTAATAATGCTGGTCCAGGAGAAGTCAATCCCAACTCTGGCAAGACATTGCCAAATCTCCTGTTTAGTACAATCATATTTTTATCAGGAAAAGAAAATCCCCATCTTCCTTAACCATTTAAGTATACTTTTTTCAAGTTTCAGCATATTGTGAGAACTGTGAGGATGGGAGAGGAGACAACCCAATGGAGAGGATGATGATAACAGTAATAATCAAAAGAAAGAGTTGATGAAACGACGAGAATAACAACACCAGAGAAACTACAACATACCTCATCAAAGAAAAGTATGCATGGAGAACATGTCCTCGCACGGCTGAAAATCATGCGAACGGCCAATTCACTCTCACCAACATACTTATTTAGAAGTTCAGGGCCCTTTGATAGTTGATATAATCATAGAGGATCACAGTTAAGCACTCGGATCATGACAGGATGACAGTAAAACGTACAAAAAAACTCATTTGAAACACATGAATGCAAGGGGCTTGCACACACGGTTCACACCCACACATAGTCAAAGAAAGGGAGGACAGATCAGGCAGACCTTGATATGTATGAAATTGGCTCCTGCCTCATTAGCAACAGCTTTGGCAATGAGTGTTTTACCACAACCAGGGGGGCCATAGAGCAAAAAACCTGTCTCCAAATCCACTCCAAATTCCTTGAATAAAAAGAACCAGATTTTACAATTGTAAACCATAATCAGTGGCCAACTTCCACAAACTCATCACAAAAAGGGAACTAATGTCTAAAAACAATTATAATAATTTTGTTGCTACGATTAAAGCCTATGACAAATATTGTATTCCATTGACAGAAAACTATGACATCAGGGTAACAACATGAAGTCTACAATTCAGGAAAAGTTTGACAAACGAGCACCCCACAATTCTGCAAGCAGACAAACACAAATGCCGAATGCAGATAGAGAAAGAGAAGTCAAAACTCCCACAATTTCCTCCAGTGCATATTACCTTAAGCAATATTTTATGATCCCATAAATGATCAACATGGCATGGAAATCAATTAAATAAATTCATCTTCAAAGGCAAACTGTGGTTGAGAAAACACTACTAGAATAACTATCCCTTTTCTAGTACTTTTGGTCTTCCCTTCTTTGCTTATATGTCTCTTCCCCACCCTGAAAGAGGGACTCTACTCTATTCAGTTCATTGCATGATAAAATGTTAGGCAGGCAGCCCACAAGGAATCCAAGGATCTGAGAAACTTGACCTGGATTAGGTAGTCCAACGTGTAACAACCTTTTTTTTTTTTTAGGCCAAAAAAAAAAAATTCATAAAAAAAGATACAAAACAGGGCTCTGCAGAACTGTGAAACAGCAAGAAGAATTTTTTTACCATCAAGTTCAAAAAGGGAAGCAAATCTACAAGGCTCCCATGTTGCAAGAACTTGGAAAGGTCAAATCTAGGCAATCTTATACTTACATTGCATAGAGGCTATGTACATGGTTTCTATTCTTGAAGTTAGGTGACTATGGAGCAATCTTATCTCTGATTTACAATCAATTTTCTCAACAATATTCAATGGAACTATATTAATTGTGTATAGAGAGTCAAAATTTTCCTATTACCTCATAATCTTCTGGATGTTTTATGCGCCTAACAATATAGCGCTCAAACTCCTGCCTTAACATATTGAGCCCTCCAACATCTTCCCATTTCTCATTAGGGATCATTGAGAATCCTTCTCTTCTTGAAGAGGGTTGGACCATTCTAGCAGCTTCCTGCAAATTTGTATTAAAATATCACCGAGTCACTATTATCATGACAGCAGGCAGATAAAACAACAACCTGAAACCAAAACTTCACCTCATAAACACTATCAAGTGGTTGAAGCACAAGAACATACTACAATTGCAGAAGATAAGCTGCATGACAAATATAATATAGCAATAAATGTTTTGAAAATATCAACTGCAAGCCCTTTAAATAGAGCATAAGATCATGAGATAATAAATTATCATTTAAATTTTACAACACTGGAAGTGGATAGTCACTAGTTTTTACCCTTAAGTTTCCATTGCATGTTTGATGTAAGGACATAGGCCGGATGCTACTTGGACTTGTGTAAGTGTGTCAGACATGGGTATGTTTTCAGGTGACAAAATGACGATTTTCCAAAATTCCTGTTGCATATTTCCATTATTTTGAAGACTTTTAAGTGCCATTTATCTGTCAGGATTTCCAGTGCTGAATATGGATACTGGAGGTTAAAAAGTGAAGAATTGAAATAACAATGATAAAAGGTGATCATCCTTGAGCTTGACAGCACCAAATCAACTGCAAATGTTCATATTTACACTGCTTGAGCTATATCCTCATCATCAAACTTATGAGAAAAACTCCTTAAGTGCCTCTTATAAAGACACATTCTGGTACCACAGATCTAGAATCAATCTACAGTGTCCCACCTCTTCCATTTTACTGTCAGGTTCCTTGTCAAAATATTAAGGACATTATAAAAGCTACAAACTTCAGAAAATTATATAGCTCATCAGTACCAATCCACCACTTTAGAATCAGGCTTACAAATAAGAACAAACCCAATAAAAGAACTTTTCCAGTAGGCTATTTCTTGATCAATATCCACCTACAAGTAGCTGGCATGTGACATCCAATTGTTGTATGCTGGCCCAATATAAAAGTGACTGCTTGAATCCCCGTTTTCAACTTTGTTCTTAGAAACTACCTCTTTCCCCGTTTTTGTAGCTGCAGAATTTAAATTCGATCCCCTATAGTGTATCACCTTCAAATCTTCCAAATTTACCATAGCTTCATTGATCTTCGTATTTGTCAATTGAACCATCTTAAAGAACAGAAAACCACTCAAAAGGTCAATCAAAAGATTACTCAATCCATATACTCTATCACCATCCCACCTCTAGCAACTCCATTATGAACCAACTCAAATTGAGTTGTTGATTTTTATGATCTAAATACTCACTAAGCAATTATACACTTCTCATTGCAACCCTGTCAAATCATTGTTCCATTGAAATCTCTCTCCTTCAAAAAGGTTACCAGCGCACATGGCTTCCCCATTGCAAGCTCTAGAGATGGACATATATACCCATCTTTGCTTTTACATAGCAAAGAGGCTATTTGTGGTATGAAACCTTCACATCATGGCCCTATGGCACAACCTTGATGTTCCACCAAATTTCACAATCAAAATTCTATACTCTTCAATTGTAGAAACCCCCCCACAGACTCATTAAAAGAGTTTTAATTCCCTGAAGGAAAACTCTTCTAATCCCCCACTTTAAGTGGCCAAGACAACATCAACATAATTTTAAATGAGACTTCACAGAAAAATAATTCCAATAAATAAACCCTCATCACTCACTCATTGCTCATTCCTGGTTTACATCCACAGCTCTGAAAATATATAGAGCTCTCAATCTTCCTAGAATTTGCATCATTTTCTACAACAGGCTCAATAGTTTCAGAGAAAAATGAGGGAGAAGCAATATCTACTCATCCATTTTTCTTTTTCTGCTTCAACAATAAATTATGAATTAATCCTAGTGATATCATGAAGAGAACTTTGACTCACCAATTCATTCTCTGAAAAATCACTATCAAATTGCTTGACATAGCAAATTGTCCACTGCAACCAAGTTCTTGGATTCTGGAAGGTATGTAACCTAGCATGTTGGAAAGCAAAGCTAACATGTGCTGAGAGAAATTGTCCCAATTATTCTTTCAGGTCTAATCATTTTTCTCCTCTCAACATTACTATCTGACAAAGGGAGATTACAGAGCAATATGACCGGTATCAGCCAATATTCCCATTTATACAGAACTACAGAGTTTTTTTTTTTTTATACGATCAACAAGTTAAACATATTGGACAAAAAGGAAGATATGAATAACAAACTTCAAATTATTCTCCAGTCAGTAGACCAACTTCAATATATGTGATCCATCTTTCTGAATTTCATATTCATGACTAATGTTCCAAAGTACTACTATTACTCAGAATTCCTAGACCAGAAATTTTCAAATTTTCCATTAGCCCTTCTAACTGTATTAAGCTCGCATTACATAAGTTAAATTTGCTACCACTTTTTAAACCTTTAGATCCTAAAGTTTCTTTCCAACTTCTACCTAAAAGGTTATTCCTCATATGGTGGAAATCTGTTAAGAAAATGTCATTCTTTTCATTTTGATCTGCAAGAAATGTACATTTAAAACGACACCAAGACTATTTTCCCTATGTACAAAAACTACAACCACCCTATGTATGATCCCCACGAGGAGAACCTTCAATACAACCTAAAGGAGTTTCCGCTGCATACATCAAATTACAAGGGCATGTATGATGAAGCACGGGAGATCAAGGCCTTTCACAGGTAAATTTAAGCCAGCATCTTTTTGCCTTGGCTACGGATAAACTAAACTGGCATATCCAAGATAAAGTGATCGGTGGAAGTTATTTGCAAATGATAGCATGGGTTGATGAAACAACGAATAGCATTGATCCTAAGTTGGAACTCTGGTGGAGCTAAACGTTCTAGAATTAAAAGGACAAATATTGACAACATAGAATGCAAGTTCAGTTTGAGGAATGAGATAAATTATGGGTAGGTGAGAATATTCTAACAGAGTCTACCTAAAATGGGCTAATTCAAATATACTAGGCTAATCATGCAAAAACAAGGGACAAATAATGAAGATATTACTCATTGAGCCAAAGAGAGATTAATACACAAAAATTGCTTCAAGAGTCTTTCATAAATGGGACTATTAGGAAAACGATATGAAGTGACTATTAGGCCAGCCATTTTACATGTATTGAGCACTTCAGTAGTAACATGTTCAAAAAATGGCCAGGCAAGGACAATGTTAAAATCTAGGTATGGTCATAAAAGGAGAGGAAATACTAATAATGATGTCTGCAAGAAAAAGTCAAAGTTGCAATAATGGCAGACAAAATGAGGCAAACACATTTGTCCATGTGATATGATAACCTTCTTGTGTAGACACTACTGATGTGGGGGGATGCAAGAGAGTCCTCATAAGAGGAATAGAGGTGGATAAAAGAAAAATTCTAGGAAAATAATGAATTGAGTTAAAAGAGGAAACAACCTACAAAAAAACCAAATGGAAGCATAGAATCCATGTAACCGACCTCATCTAGGTGAAAAGACATAGCTTGGTTGGGTTTGGCTAATGCAGCCTCAAAAGTATAAGATGAAAAAGACATGGAGGACTAATGCTTATTGGTGGTAGGGTGGAGACTGTTGCTTGTTGTCTTCAGACTTTTAAGTTGTTTGTTTTTCTCTTTGGTGTAATTGTCTTAGCCAAGATGGGTGGTTGTATCTTTGGCTTGTTTTGACATTGTAAGACAGGTTAGAACCTAATTTTGCGAATAAATGAAATCTCAGTGCTTTGTTATCGCGTTACTGTTATATTCTTTCCTTATTGATATAACAACAATAAGATAAAAAGAAAAAGGAAATCAATACGTGGACATCACAAGAAAATTCACTCATAAACAATGCACATTCTATATTTATTCAGTTCAAGTTTATTTGCCTTTTGGGGTTATCAGTTGTTGAATCAAGACTTTTATAGGCCATTACCTCTGTTTTAGATAACTCTGCCTTCTTTTTAGGGGATATAACTTCTGGTTTGCACTTGAGTGGGGATCCTGCATGTCCAAGATCAGGTTTTTCATTGATCCTGGAACATTCCATGGGTAATTTTAAATAGCATACTACTATTTTCTTAACTTGACAAACGAAACATCAAATGAAACATTCTAGGTCAGATAGATTGGTCCTGAAAAGAAAGCATTCCCGTTCCAAGGAAACAAGAACAAACCCATATACAAATAAGAGAGTTTGCTTTCTACCACTTGCTCCAAGGAAGATTATTTTGTGGGAAATCCAACAAACCGAGAATCCCTCTATTAGAACATCACTTATGGTATTCCTACTTATAAATCCCACGCCCCCCCCCCCCTGCATTAACCTATCACACTTCTTACCTGTAATGCACATCCTTGCTACCATCTATCCCAGCAACTGAATAATAATAAGGTTCCAACAAGAATTTATAGAAAAAGACTAGTTAAACCTTAAACAACTACATAGTGTTCATTAAAAAATTATAAAAATAAGAATAATATTACAGCTTCATAATATACTCTTTAAAACAAAATGTATAACACCTCAAATATTATATTTCTTCTCATACATCCAAAAATAAGAATAACAATATCTAGCCAGGCCTTTGCTCCAGCATGGGCTTTAGCCTCTTGGACTCGAACACCAGGCACATCTCTGAGGAGGCACATATCATTCAGGACACTCCATGTCAATTTTTTGCTAAAAAATCCAACTCATATTAGTTATCTAGGTAAACAGTTAAGAATCTCTCCTAAGTAAACCTAATTATGCTTTAGAATAAAAAATTTTCTTGCAGTATGAAGACAGCTTCAATTGTTGCTCCACCAATAAATACCAAAGGGATATTTGCTTATACTCTTATTTCCTTCCTTTATTTTTTATTAATTTATCGTTTCCTAAATATCAATGACCAGTCCCATAAGTAGTCAATGCAGCATAAAGATTATTACAATTTTCATGTTGAAATCAGGCATTTCCCAGTCTTAATAATTTCACACTCCAATACCTCTCAAACAATCTCAACAAGTATAGCATTTCCTGGGATCTTACTTTTTTTTTTCTATATTTAACCTCCACTAGTTCTTCAAGCATATCCTAGCTCTTCAAACATATCAAGGATTTATAGCTTTAGTATTGGAATCTCTTTCCAGGTGTTCCACTTGTTTTTTTTTTTTTTTCTAAAAAAAAAAAAAAACTCATATATTTACCATTAGTCTTTTTGCGGACAATATGACTGCACAAAGGCATTCCAGTTACAATTCAAGCAGTCATACAAGACGTGAACTGAAGCTTAGTACTTAGAAATCAGGATGATATGCTACCAATGCCAATACTAGTCTAAAGAAAACATATTATGCTTTTACAGCCAATTATTATTCCTTTGTACATTACCTCGAAATCAGCCATAGTGATGCTTAGCTTTTCCATCTCTTCAGGCAACCATGGCTTCCTCCACCACTCTTCAGTGTCTTCCCCATCCATACTCTCTTTAGAGAGCGTTGACCTTCTTAGTTCTATAATTCTCTGCATAGCAAGATTGCCAGCCTTATTACACAGTGCTGACAAGTCAGCTCCAACAAAACCTGGTGTGACCCTGGCTATTTTCACCAGATCAAATTCCCCTTCAAGCCTAAGATTTCGTGTCAACACTGAGAGTATCTCAACCCTTGCATTTTCATCAGGGACACCTAATACAATCTCTCGGTCAAATCGTCCAGGTCTCCTCAGTGCAGGGTCAACAGCATCTGGCCTGTTGGTAGCTCCAATAACAAGAACATATCCAGGTCTACTTTCAGTGTTTTCAGAATTTACAAGACGATGGGATTCATCCATGCAAGTCATCAGTTGTGTTACAATTCGCCGCTCCATCTCTCTTTGCAGATTTTCCCTCTTTGAAGCAATTGCATCAATTTCATCAATGAACACAATTGAAGGAGCAGTTCTGTATGCTTTAGAGAAAAGTTCACGGATATTCTCCTCTGATGCACCTAAAGTTTTAAAAAAGGAAGAACTAAGATAAGTCCAGTCTCTTCATAAATGAAGATCAATATAGAAAGGAAAAAATAACGAAAAAAACCCTGGAGCCATAAAATCGGTGAGATTGTCCACCACTTGAGTTAAATGTGGTTCCTTTCGCAGATCAGTCAAACTAAAAAAATAGAGGAGGAAAAGAATCCACAAAGCAGGTGTTTGCCCCCGTGGAAGTATTTCATAAATTTTTGGACTCCTGTAGCTTTCCAACTCAAAATCCAATTCTGAAATTTCTTCTCATATGGAAAGGCATGCATGATGTGTCCCTATGTACAAGGCTCGATATTATGCACTGCAAAATTCTTTCTTTCTTTCTTTCTTTCTTTTTGTTTTTTTGTGGGAGCAGGGGGAATAGGGGGACTCAATAAGCCACAACATTTACTAGCTCATCCCAGACATAAACACAGAATTTCAATAGCATGAGATAGCCTTTAAAAATTTGCTCATTAGAGCGTACTGATTTACAATCTATGGTTAACGGATAATAAATCAGCTTTTGATCAATAAGAGATATGAGACAAACTAACCAGTATCAAGATAAATTAATTGGGAGTTTTGGTAGGCAAATTTCAGATACCAAAAGCAAATGTCATATCAGATACCAGAGACACCGGAGACGACTTCAGTAGCCGAAATCTGGTAGAAGGGAACACCAGTCTCATTAGCAATGGCGTGCGCCACCTTCGTCTTCCCGCAACCAGGAGGCCCGTGCAACAAAATCCCGGCGATGGGCCTCACGCCGAGCCATCTTGGGAGCTGTGGACAGTATAGAGGCACAATCACTTCCATCTTCAATTCCTCAAGCACTCCACTCATACCACCCAAATCACTAAATCTGGGCCCCTCCTTCCCCTTCACTTCACCTCCCTCCCCCAAACCCTTCGATTCTATCCCCCCAATCGCCACATTACGGAAACTCATCCGCCCAACTCCATCTCCTCCCATCACAGCAACGTTCTTCTGCTTACTCGCGTCGTCAATTTCCAAATTCTTCTCCACAAACTTTGATTCCACGGCCTTTGGCCCACCATAGCTCTCCCTAAGCATCGATTTCATTAAGTCAAACTGCGGCTCCACTTTCTCACCATAAATTGCTTCCTCCGACGTCGAAACGTCTCCGACGGAATCCGAGTCAAATTCCGAAGAAGTCGACGATGGGCGAAACCGATCTCTCTCTTTCCTTCGAATGTAATCATTCTCTTTACGAATCAATTTCTCTTCTCGCTCGTCTGTTTTCTTTAGCTTCTTACGCAAAGGGGTTTGGAGCTCTTGGGCTTCGACGTCAACGCTGGAGACTTCGTCGATTTGATAATAGGGTTTGCCAGGGGTTTTGTGCTTGCGCTGCGATCGGTCGAGCGCTTCTTGGACGCGCTTTAAGAAGGGCTGCTGCTTAATCCGACCATACTCGGGGTACCTGGAACGGAGATGGCTGACGACATCGTCTACCGTTTGGTATTTGTTATTACAATCTTCGATACGACGGAGGAGAAGGTCCCCCAGCGACGGCGACGCACGCGAACGAACTCCAGATTTCTTCCCCATTCGTCTCACTTTCGTTCCTCCTCCTAGTCCTCTGTCGCCGCGATATAAGCGCCACTGTCACGGCCGCGCAGACACGCAGGTGCCACTGCTACGCCGCCACGGCCTATATTCCTTGATGAAGTTCTGCTTGCTGTTGGTTTCATTGGGCCATGTCATTAACTCAGCCCACATATTTTGGACTGATACTGGGCTGAAATTAGCCCAGGAAGCCCATCTTCCGTTAACGTCAATCGATAGGTATGATTTTAGGCTATAATTCTTCTATTTAAATCATTACGACTTGCAAGTAATTTATGGCTTGATATAATATATAGCATTTCAGCCATTATATTTAAAATATGAAATTGAAATTAGGATATTGCACACCTGCGATA
>JAODPA010100183.1:0-16278 GCA_025585075.1 Nepenthes mirabilis | reverse complement strand
TTTTCTTTTTTTTTTTTTTTTTTGGGGTGGTGGTGGTGGTGTTGTGGAGTAAAAGTTGTGTACGTTTTTACAAATCCATTACTGTTTTAATGGCCTTCATGATGATCTTTTCCTCCCAATGTGAAGGATATTCGCTGTGCAAATTAGCCAATCCTTTTATGCTTAATCTAGTTACATGGTGGCCATTGTTATATTAGGAAATAAACCAGAGAATGTTGTGACGAGAGTGTAGAAATTACTGAATTCTAATTTTAAGAACATTACCCATCATGATTCCAGGCTTCATATTATGTCTACACCATAAACTATTTGAACTATTGCTATGATAGGCGATTTTTATTTTTGTTGTTGGTGTTATATATTTCAACATCTGATGAAACACAGCCTGCTTCTCCTTGGAATGTTGAAGTCTGTGGAAAGTCCTTGAATATTAAAGATTGTAGGTGTATATGTTGCAATAACGATACTGGAAAAATCTGCAACAAGAAGATAAATAATCTCCAACCAATGATTCTGGCTGGAATTTTGTTATCTGGCTTTAATTTTTACCTATGATGCATAGGGAATGGAAACACACACGTGCACACACACACCGGCACGTGCATGCACACCCGCACACATGATGTGGACATTTGACTTGATGATATGCAGTAGAAAAATAAATTGAATAAAAAAGTGAAAGTAAATGTAGCCATTTAATGAATTTGACATTTATACAACTTAACATTTGATTGAGCAATTTCAATTTCATGAAAAACGACCATGATTATGACTACTTGGAAAGTGAGGAATCAAGAACTATTTTCTGGCAAAACAATTGTTGCCCTTTGCACAAGGCTCCCATTCATGGGGTCTAGGAGAATCAGATTTATGTAGCTTACGCCTACGATGTAAAGAGATTGTTTCCGTGATTTGAACCCTTAATTCTAGGTTACAATGGACTAATTTACCACTGTGCCTAAGGGTAATATTTACTTTTTTTTTGGGTAATAGTGGCTGGAAATCATGAGTAATAATTTGAATTTCACATGCTTACTTTAGTTGACAGTGGAGACTTTCATTACCATTTGCTGCTAACTTTGGCATCTTTTTAACGAGGCATTTTATGGAAATGTGGCTTGTTGAATGATATCTCATTTGGTAAAATTGGTGATTTAAACCTAACTAGAAAATGCAACAAAAAAAGAGAAAAGGAGAGAAAGATACTAATTCTTTATCGGTTTGATAGAATTCTGAGGTATTCCTCCTTATATACCCGACCCAACACTCCATGACCTTTCTTTTATATTGCATGCACACAACTAGCATTATGCCTTCTGCATGAGCTATGCATAATGGGGTTCACAGCATCTAGAAAAATTTAATATCTATTTTTAACATGGATACTCCATTGCTCCTCTAGCAAATCTAACATGTAGCGGGCATCTAATATTTCATCGTACTGCGAACTACAAAAAATGAGCATGTAAACATCAGTATTGCCATAAGAAGAATACTTTTACACTTAAAGCAGTTTGCCAATAGAAAGAAAAAAAACATATATGTTGAGCCCCATAAGGATTTTGGATTAGACTTGAACGACAGTCGACTGCGTCTGTATAGACCATTGACATTGGAGTATGGAACCTACGGAACACAAAGAGATGAGAGAGTCAAAGTATCCCCTAAGGTTCCTAGGGAACCCTCTCCAGTACTCAGGTGAGTGGCCATCCAAATATTAAGATGGATGGGGGGATAAGAGAGTTGTAGATTTAGAGTTATTGAGCTTGTGGTAGACCAGATGAATTGGTTGATCTGAAGAAAGCGAAAGGCTTGTGATGGCACCGGGCTGGACTAGAGGAGGCAAGAGGCCACGTTGGCTTATGATAGAATTGGGCTGGACGGGTGAACTAAGAAGGCAAGAGGTCGCGGGACCTATGATGCCGCTTGTAGGTGCCTATGCTGCCCCTTGGAGGGGCCTTTCTCAACTGGATAACCTCTCGTTGACTGAAGATGGCACATTTGGCCAATGCTAGCATGTCTGGGGAGAGGAAACTATGTAGCACCATGGTCATTTTAGTGATGGCGAGCTGGTACATGGGCAGGGAGCCACCTAGGATCCATGGCCATTCTTCGAGGAGGGTTCTTCAGGATTTTTCCTTTTGACTTTCCAAAAGAATTTCTTAGAGGTCACTGGGGCACCTTATTGTAGTATCGGTCGTTGCAAACTAGTTATTGTGGGCACCTTGACCCACATGAGACGTGAGAGCATGGGTTGAATCCTATTTTGGGTGTTTATGGCATTGTCCCACCATGAAAGTCTTCCTTCACATGTTTTCTCTTGCAGCTCCATGCCCCTCAATTGGGATTAAGAGAACTGAGAGCCTTTCCTGTTGAGTTGAGTTCAAGCCGGGATTTCTTATTTTTTGTGCATCTCCATTCTTTTTCTTTCTTCTCTCTCTTCTCCCCGTTTTCTTTTACCAAGTTCCTATTTCATGGTATAGAATACGCAACAGTAGCCTCCCCAATGACTAGATTACCTCTCCTCAATTTGAGTCAGTGTATTGACCATAGGGTTGTTCATTTACCACCAGATTCCTAGCCAAATCTTCTTTATTTGATACAATCCAACCTTTTCATCAGATTGTTGTTCTAGTATCTTATTTAATCACCTTTCGGCCATTGTTGCTGCTTGTCTTTTTTAGGAAACAGAAGTTATCTTTCTTTTATAAGAGGATTTTGCCAGCTGTCCATCAATTTGATGATCTTTCTTGGATAGGCTCTCTTTTGTGAGCCGATCATCCTTGAAGTTGGTTCGGGAGTTGTTCTAAGTCATCTTTGTTGGACTTGTGAAACTTGGAGGAGCTTTCTGGGAGATTAATTGAGCTAAATAGGAGTGATTCCGATTCTTGTGGGGTCTGACAGTCCTATGTGGAGGTTGGCTGGCTTGGATTTGGAGATTGATGAGCTTGTTGTGGAGGTCACTTGGCCTACCCTTAGGCGATGTTGTTAAGGTGCGCCTCATGTGCACTTAGATGTGCCTAGGCTTGGTGCTTAAACCCTGGCACCTCAATCTATCCAGATGAGGTTGATCCCAATAGGCGCACTCCTAGGCTCAAAAGCGCTTGGCATTTTTGATGCTAAAGGTATGCGCTTTATAGTTTTGTTTTTCAAAAAAAAAAAAAAATAATTGTTTATTTTTAAAGTAGCTATTATATTTAATTGTTATTTATAATACTTAGTATTTGTAAAATTAGGATTAATGAAAGTAATTAGTGATCGATTAGAACAACGGATGGCGACCGTATAATGAATTTGGATTTGAAGATTATTATTTGATAAAGGGTTTTATAGTTAAAATTGTTGGAGTAAATGACATTACTTCTGACACTAAATTTGAAAGTAATGTGAACCTTGTTTATTAAGTGTCTCTAGGACTACTCAATTGGATTTTCTAAATGATGAACATTGTAACCTTTCAAGAAAAATGTAAAGAAGAAGAAGTAATTGAAGCCTATTAGTTAAGGAAGTAGAATATATGAACTTTTCTTTGATAATAATGATAAATATTAATTTTTATTGTGAGTATTCTGAGGACGGTATTTCAACTTTGTTAATAAATTCTGTCATTCTTGTCATTTATGGAGAATTGTGCTTAGTAATTGTCATAATTTACGTTATTAATTGAATTATGTGCTTATGGCTTATGATTATTGTCATAAATGTGTTTTGATGTTTTAATTTTATTATTAGTTTTAATAATTGGAATTCATTATAAAAACATCTTCTATATATATTCCCAAATGGATGCCTCAGGTTCATCAGGTTTGTGCCTACGTTTGTGCCAGAGTCTTCTGCCTAGATCCCACGGACCATTTGTGCCTCAATGTTTCTTTAACAACACTGCCCTTAGGACTAGTTGACCTCAACGGTTGCAAGAGAAAGGACGGCCTGTCTCAAATGGGGCTTGCTAGCCTTTGGCTGTTTTGGGGCTTCCACAGAGCCTTGTGTGCCCATGGCATTTCTGGGTTGGATTTGATTTCAGTTTTATTTGGGCCTATCAAAAAAGTTATATCTTTAGAATACTATTTGGTCAATGTGTTCAGATTCTAAATTGCTTATGGGCCTGCATGTTCACATCAAGGGCCATGCTCTTGCTTCACGTGTTTATTAGGCTTAAGCTGCCTTTACTTCATGGACATTGTGCATAATGAGAGCCTTATATCTGCCTTATATCTATGTTTGGAGAATTTATTCCTCTTTTTTCACCGTTAGAACTCTAAGCTTGCATATTGATGCAATCCTTTATTTCATTATAGGAATTCATGACCAGAACAATGAAGAGCTTGTCCATCATACAATCAAAGGTTTCAGGGTTGGAGCAAGTAGTTGATAGCATTGCACATGAACTTAGCTGTGGAGGGACATGTACTGATTTCTTATGTGCAGAATTTGTGAATAAAGGCCACAGTGTTGCTTCTCCAATGCTTTCTGCTTACACTTCTAGGTTATCTGAGGATACACATGTTGGACAATCTTCTGTATTGCCTCTTAGAAATGCAGAATGTGGGAAGGAGAAGATGCTTGGAAGTTGTAGACAGAGCAGCACTATAAGCCAAGTTATTGACACTTGGAGAGTTCCAACGACAAATATGAGTGAAAATCTTGTAGGTGAACAAATTGAGAAAAGTAGAAGACATGAAAAACGAAGCACTGGCTGCAGCCAAACAAGAATAACTGACGTCATCTTTGCCGCAGCTTCAGATGGTTATGTTAGTCAAAATGGTCAGGCAAGTAACATTGATATATGGAAACACGTGAAGGGCTGTCTAAGTGGAGGTGACCTGGATTCTGCTTACAGAGAAGCTCTCTGTTCAGAAAATAGGCTTCTTCTGATTGAGCTTCTTGATAGTACTGGTCCAGTTGTGGAAAGTTTATCATATAAAACTATCAGTGATCTTTTCAGAACCATGGCATCATGTCTAGGAGAACGAGGATTTATGAGCACCATCATCCCTTGGCTGCAGCAGGCAAGTTCTTGGCACTCAAAACCATTTATACAATAATTTGCTTGTTAATATTTTATTTGCCCCGGCAATATACTTCTTTATTCATCATTGCTTTGTTTGTGAGGTGTATTATTTATCTCCTGGTTGTGTTCTCAAAATAACTCCTAGATTTCAATTATTTCTTGATTAATTTGACTGTTGTTGTGGTCACTTATCCGAAATTTATCAAATAACATCAGCTATATCATCAAGCCCAAATAAGGGTGTTACTCTTGGCAATAAAGTGCTTGAAGGGCCAATTTTTGACTTGTCCTGATTGAGAGGGCAGATAGGATGGCTGCATGTCTCTATTTGATGTTTTTTTTTTTAATCTCTGTTATACTATGCTGTACCTTTTAGATGAAATTATCTAAAGAAGAGTCAATGAAGCAGTATTGCTCTTAGATAGGGTGTTACTCTTGGCGATGATTGTAAATCTGTGCTTGAGAGGAAATGTGCAATGTTGCATGCGTCAAACGTGCTATTCTTGCTTATAACTATGAAAAGGACTGCCTAGTGCACAAGTCTCTCTTGTATTATTTAAAAAAGGTCAGATATATACAGTTTTATCTTTATCCATAGATAGTCAGTTATAGTGATTAAAGCCCATAATCTCAGGTTATAATGAATTAATCTTACTGTTGTTCCATGATTCACACAATATCTTGTGCTTACATTTGTGAAGAACATAAACGCAGATGATGTACTTTTGTCGATTTCAGTTGTATAAGAGGGCATGAATGACTATATGGTCATGTTGATATTTTCGAACACTATTCATATAAAAGGTTGCAACTGGCCTCATCCTACAAGGGAATATTAAGGAAAATATTAGTTTAAAAAATTGTTATTCAAAGAGGGCATACTGTCTAGCAGAAGATTATTATACCACTATATACTTCACACTAATCAGCCAGTGTTTTTTTCTTGGGAGTAGGATAATATTGATGGATTGTGGAATAATCATTTTCTTTTGCTGCAGTTAATGATGTTATTAGTAAAGAAGCGTTTGATTATTCAGATCCTATTAAGAAAAATTGACATATGTTTCTATCAACTGTTATCTTGCATCATTCTAGCATAAAAATCACTGCCCTGACTACTGTTACTACTGCATGTTTGGCAACTGCCATTCCCATACCATTGCACTCAAAATAAATGTTATAAATTCCAGTATTTTAAAAAATACACCTTCTGATACCTTTTTCCACCTTCAAACAACATATCATCATTATAGGTCATGGGATTGAAATCACTTCATAGCTGACACTCCAAACAAGTAAACCTCGGAGCTAGTAAAGCAGTTAACCAATCGACCAATATCTTTTAACCTGGTCAAATGCTAATGGACTTGTGCTGAATGCCTGAGTTGTAATCATAGGTGAAAGCCACAAATATTGTTGGCCAACATTTAGATTTGAAAATTTAGGTGAATTGTTTATTTGACCAATAAAAAATCTAGCTATCAAGTTGCAAACTGTAACATCCAGTTTTGGCCGTGAGTGATGGTTCTGGTCTAAATGCCTTATACTTGAGTCATGTCCTAACATCCATCTTTGATTGCCTTGAGCCATTGCATTCTAGTTTGCATATTTAAATATTCCTACCTCACACAATTGTGTTGATTTCAGGGGTTTTAGGGCCTATTTGGTGCAGTTCTTGAAACAAAGTTACAAATTTATTTTTACCAAAAAGCATCCTAAAAACTAATTGATGTTCTCTATACGTTGATTTTTTATTTTTTTAAAAATAACAAGTTTTAAGTTACGGATTTTCAAAAACAATCCATAAAAGCTTTTGGAAAAGTGACTAATTGTAGCTTTTCCCAAAGCAGTAACAAACACCCCTGAGTGAGGCTGGTAAATACTGTAATTAGATATTATCATGTTGTTTTTAATAGTTGAATGAACAGAAGGTGTTAGACAGGGAGATGTCAGTATTTGGAATTCTTGCAGTCCTTAAAGTCTAATGAATTAGAAGTACTTTACAGCAAAAAGAGAACAATCCCAAATGACTTCCAAGTAGTATCATTAATAGGGTGAGGAATGTCTAGAAAGGGTGGATGGTAGGATGGGGAGTTATTTTGGAAGATGGAAGTGATATAAACCTCATTATGTGGGAAAAATTATCATTGTTTTTGGTAAAGTTGTATTTTGAGACTTAGAAGTATACGAGAAAATGTAAGTGTAAAATTCTATTGATATCTGATAGTATTGAGATTTTTATCTTTGAAAAAGAAGCTGTTATGCAGAAGTCTACTATTATCTCATGCAAGTAATATTGTCATTTAGATAAATCATTCTATTGGTCCTTTGGGTCTCGATCCTTCTTTATGCCGGATTCTCAATAATGTTTTGATTTCATCTCAAGTATATGGCAATGGCGTGCTTGATCAATTTTGTTCTTTTCTAATGGGGGTGAATGATGGTAAATGTGACGATAAAGCTTTAAGGCATGATGTTAGCATCATGATTTTTCTTTTTCCTTTTCTAGTTCTAAAGGTACTTCATAATCTTATAACCATTGATACTATAATGTAGAAATGCCATCAATATGAAAGTTGTACTTGCCAATATAATTTTTTTGAAGTTTATTTTGTATTTATTAGACCTTTTCTATTTTGTAATGAAATAAAAAAATAATTTATTGAGCCAGGGCTTTTTCAGGATGCTTAATCAGCGGCTATTAACTTTGAGCTGCATAATTGGGGGCGACCCATCTCCTATCCCATAAACCTAGCCCTACCTAACAAGTTTCAAATCTATGGTTTTATTTTTTTTTTGTTTTTTTGTTTTTGAGATTCTCGAGTATAAACTTTCAGGGTGCCTTCCGGTTCTATTTTATTATATTGTCAATGGAGTGCCATGCTAGTGACATCACTTTTTCTTTGGCATAAACTTCTCATGTTGTCTCCTCACATTGTATTATATTCCATAAAAAAGCACCACTAATAGGAAATTTGTTTATAAGTATCATTCACGAATGAAAATATTGGTATCAGTTACAATTATGATCGTATCAATATAAGACCATACATATGGATATTATATATATCAGACGAAAAAAAGTTTCTAAATATCATAAGTTCATAGGGACATATAAGCTAATATATTGACTGTGTCAGCCATTACAAATATATATCACCATATTGTCGCGGTATAAAAAAATATCGGGATCAGGGCCTTGATATTGGTACGTATCACAAATGTATATCGTATCGACTGATAGTTGCAGTTATTGTATCATCTCATCTATTTATGTGCTTTTGAATGAGAAGGGGAAGTGCATTGCATGAGGCTACCACATCATAGGGCCGGAAGAGTGTGAGATGGTTGTAGTCTTATTCTAGCATTGAGAAATTGTTTCAATAATTCGAATGCATGGTTTGTATGGTGGCGACTACCACACCAAATGCATCCTCTCTTTAGTTCTTTTATTGATACCATATTTTGGCAACCCATGACTATGTATTGGACGTTTCGGACTGGCATACTTTGCTGCACTAAACAGGATAATAGAATGGTTCATTTCTTCTATTTAATTGTAGTATGAAATGTTTATTTTCTTTTTACGCAACTTGCTACTTGGAAATCTATCTCCTCGGCTGATTTTATCATCTTGGATTTAATTACGTTTTGCATGATTTTTGTATCTACATGATTTTCTAAGTAATGTTTACTTGAACACCTTCTGGCATATTCTTTGTTTGCAAGTTATTGTGCTTGAATTGCACTCTAGGTATCAAAGTCAATCTGTTGCCATTCTAAATTAGTTGAAGAAAGCATACATTTTGTTAGTCTATTTTGCTATGCTTTATCCTATTATAATGAAGACCTTTTTGGAACTAACTTTGCCTTTGACCTTTCTAATTGAATCGTGGCTAAGGTGTTTTTCATTTCATTACTCATTTCCAAAAGTGGAAAATTTGTTTAGAGTTTTAACAAATGTTAACCGTGTAGAACTAGCAAAATTAAGAATGAAGGAAATTATCATCCTTGTTCTCCCTGTGTGATCTCTGTGGTCCTCTTGTGTTTGTTTCTTAATGATTGAAGGTTCTTTAGAAAACATATGATTAAATCATGGATAGTTAACTACGTCCACTATTGATAACTGTCACATTTGCTTAAGCTTTGTCAGAATACATATATAAAGGCTTCTAAATAGCCGATGTCACATTAGTCAGTTAATAAATTCATTGAGTGCCAAAATGCTTTCAAATGATATTCCAACAGGCTTTTTTCCACTGAAAAAAAAGAGAAGAAATTTAAGCAGTTAGATAACGTACGACTTTCATGTGCAACATCATATTCTGCGCAGCTGTCGGTTTGCAGTGAGCAGTTGCTCATTTTCATGCTTGTACAGATTTTTGTCAGTTTCAGGCTCTTTGCCAAGGGAACACGGGAAAACATGCAATGGAAATGAATTACGTCATAATCATGCTTGTGGTTGGTATAATATATCTGAGCTCCCCCCTCTCTCTAACATGTGTCATACATAAGAACTTTCAACAGTTTTTAACCAACGTAAGGTCGATTAGCTTTCCCTCCTATTACTTGGATCGAATATTTGGCCTTGTTGGCTGGCCAATCTGCCTTTGGTTGATGGTAGCAAGCTCGCAAGTCCTAATGTTTTTCATGTGAGAAATGATAGTGCCAGATCCATATTAAGTCTTGAAACAAAAGTCATCCTGCAATGTGCATCATAAATCACTGTTTTAAGCATGAACTGCAGGCTCATGTTTATACATGGCAATGATGCAAGGTCACAAGTGTTGCAATATGCAGTACATGGTCTAGTATGTGAATTTTGATTTTCATAGGAGATTACATTTAGTAACCGCAAATCATAGTGTGATATATAATGGAACCGTGTAAATATATGATGATGCATTTGAAGTGCTTCATTTATTGAAAAAAGGGAGGTCCTAGTGTATGATTCTATCAGATCATGTGACTTGGAGGGGTTAATGCAAATTTCATAAAAGTTGAAAAAAATACTAATACATGTAATATATAATTACATCCCAGAGGAGCTTCTTTTCTATCGGATTTTTGCTGGGAAGGAGATTGCACGAGGAAACTATGCTATGTTGATTTTCATCATGGATAAGGTTTGTAAAGAAAACTAGTGTTTTTTTCACCTATTAGGAATGCACAAAATGGCTAATTTGTTTGGAAGTGGAAAATGGGCTTGTATGAAGGAATTGTGAGGCATTGGAGAGCTAATGTTTTCTGCATATGCTTTGTTTTCTGTTCACTGAACATAAATATTCCTCAAAAAGAGAATTGGTCTGCTGGTCTTACTTTTCGCAAATTGAGTTTGTTTCATTGAATTTTGTTAGTCACTATATTTTTTCCTGAATGTTATTTCCAATTGCTGCTTTTTGTATGATTGCTATTGTAGAGTTTGGTCTGTGGTGAACACACTAGTCATTTGGGGATCTTTGTCATTTTAGGTTGTGGACTTGAGTGCTACTAATGGACCCAACTACATTACTCTGTCTTCAAAAGCAAAGAAAGAACTATTGTCTGCAATTCACGGAAATTTGAAAGCACAAGTTTCTCATCCTGTTGAGAGAAGACTTGTTATGCAGCTGGCTATGAAATTGCAAGAGATCTGGGGTAAGGCTATTTATGTTTATTCTTCAGGTATTGAAGCTCTATTTTGCACAGGACTTCAGAGCTTTTAATTTGGTGTTCATGATAATTTTTTCCTTCCTTATAATAAATGGGTCTTCAATTTTTTTGGGAGGTGGGGGGGGGGGTCTCTAGCGAACTGCATCCAAATAGGAGCAGAACTATTTGCAATATTGGTAGAATTCAACCACCTACGCATTTTTAACATGAAAATGTTAGGTTAACATGGCTTCCCTAGGAAAAAGGGCTAAACATTAGCATACTTTAGAGTATCAACTGACATATATGCAAATAAGACAACTCAATTTGTTGCGTCCCGGGTCCCCGGTTGTTGTACGGATTAGGGAACCTTCCAATCTTCCGTTGTGGGTTGATCTGGATCGGGTCCGATCTCCGTCGCTGATAACCAAGAAGCTGCACAAGACAAACAACAAACAAGAGGTTAGAGGCCAACGGGGGGTTGTCCCCCGACGACACTCCGACGCTCAAGTCAGATATCTTCCGCAATAAACGGAGGAATGCATGCGTAAGATGCGAGAATGAGGGGAGTGTGAGAGGGATATATTTTGGAGGCTTGAGCTCCATGGATGTGCCTGACAGAGGGCGGCTTACCTGTATGCCCACGGAGGGCGACTTGGAGTGCGCCCGGCAAAAGGGTGGCTTATAGGTGCGCCCGCAGATGGCGGCTTGGAGGTGCGCCCGCAGAGGGGCGGCTTATAGGTGCGCCCGCGGAGGGCGGCTTGGATGTGCACCCGCAGAGGGGCGGCTTACAGGTGCGCCCGCGGAGGGCGGCTTGGATGTGCGCCCACAAAGGGGCGGCTTACAGGTGCGCCCGCAGAGGGTGGCTTGGATGTGCGCCCGGCAGAGGGGCGAGATTTACTAAAGTTTCTGCTGGTATTCGTGGTTCTGTCGACCAGCATACTAAAGTACGGGATTTACTGAAGGCCATAGATGAACAATTTGTGACTTCAGATAAGGCACTTGCAAGCACCCTAATAATGAAGTTTTCATCTATTAGGCTCACCAGTGTTAAGGGTGTGCGTGAGCACATAATGCAAATGAGGGATATTGCAGCTCAACTGAAAAATCTAGAGGTGAAAATGTCTGAACCTTTCATTGTGCACTACATTTTAAATTCGCTTCCACCGTAATATGGGCCTTTTAAAATCTCTTATAACACACATAAGGATAAATGGTCAATCAATGAACTCATGACTATGTGTGTGCAAGAGGAAGGAAGGCTCATGATGGAGCAAAGTGAGAGTGTCTTTATGCAAAAAGAAGGAAGGTTCCTGACGCAAGTCAAATCAAAGGGGAAAGGTAAAGTACCTCCCCAGTCTGATATCAAGAAGGAGTCCAAGTGCTTCTTCTGTAAAAAGAAGGGACACGTAAAGAAGGACTGTTTCAAGTATCAAAATTGGCTTGAAAAGAAAGGTAATCCATTCTCTTTTGTATGTTATGAATCTAATATGGTTAATGTTGCATATAACACATGGTGGATTGACTCTGGTTCTACAATCCATATTTCTAATTCCTTACAGGGCTTGCAAAACCTAAGGAAACCAGTGGGCAGTGAACAATGCATCTTCTCCGGAAACAAGATGCGTTCACATGTGGAGGCCATTGGAACATGCAATTTAATTTTGAGTAGTGGTTTTGTTTTGACATTAGAAAAGACCTTTTATATTCCAAATTTCTCTAGAAATTTGATTTCTGTTTCTAGACTTGTACCATTTGGATATTCCTTTACATTTTCAGACTCATTATTCAGTTTATCTTATAAGTCTGATATTGTTGGGAATGGTACACTGTCTGATGGTCTTTATTGTTTGAATTTGCAAAACAATACCAATTTCAATACTGTGCATGTTAATAACGGAATTAAAAGATGTGTTATGAATGAATGTTCCTCGATGTTGTGGCATAGGAGATTGGGACATATCTCCATTGATAGAATCAAAAGATTGGTAAATGATGGAGTACTTAGTACTCTAGATTTTACTGACTTTGAGACTTGTGTGGACTGCATTAAAGGAAAGCAGACCAACAAGACTAAGAAAAATGCCAAGAGGAGTTCGGACATATTAGAGATCATACATACTGACATTTGTAGTCCTGATATAGACTCATATGGTCCAAAATATTTCATCACCTTTATTGATGATTTCTCACGATATATGTATCTTTACTTGCTTCATAATAAATATGAAGCCTTGGATGCTTTTAAATTGTTTAAAGCAGAAGTAGAGAAACAAACTGAAAAAAATATCAAAATTGTGAGATCAGATAGAGGTGGAGAGTATTATGGTAGATATATTGAAGATCATTGTATGGACAATGATATTGAAAATTCCTATTTTATTGTTGTGATATTTCTCAAAATTGTGTACACATTAATTAATTTGAGAATATCATTAAGTTGGACAAAGAATAAACATAGGGTTTATTCATAAAGTAAAGTTACCGGATGACTTGTGAAATTAATATATGGTAATACATGGAAGATATTACTAATTATTAGAGGACTTATCGCCATGATTCATATATTTATTTCTTAAAGTTTGAAAAATTGATGATCTTAGTTATTACAACAAGTTAAATATGGACCAAGTGGGAGAATGTGGGCTTCGGCCCAAGCCGTTGAGCCGGCCCACGAGCCGCCAAGCCGCGAGCCATGAACGGCTTCTGATGCCGATTTCGAGCCGACAGAAGGGTTTCGTTCTTTTTGTCTTCCTCGATGGATTTGTAACCATTTGGCGTTTTACCCAGTTAATTGCTGAAGCATTAGTGGTCCATTAAGTGGTGATAACTCTCCCATTAAATCAATTCATCAATTTTGGCCGGTTTGAGTACCAAACGCTCGGTTGAGGCGGGTGATGGTTTCGCCTATAAATTGAGCATTCTGGCTTTGTCCTTGACATCCAACTCAAGCAATACACCATCTAAACGAGTGAAGGAGTGTCCAGAAGCACGGAGCCGGTCCGAATTGAACGTCCGAAAACAGAGCACCAAATGGCCGGAGGTATATTTGTCGATTTTAAATTCCACATTTGTGGTTGTTTTAGTCACATAAATTTCTAACATAGGAAACATTCATTGGACTTGCTCTTTAATCTTTCTTATATGGTGCAAGTTAAAAAGATGGGCATGCTTTAGAACAAAACAAAGTCATGGACAATGCGTTGCCAGCTATCCCATTTGTCATGCCAAAAGGATTTGTTTTGTTTTGTTTTTTTTTTTTTCATTTTTTTGGGTGGGAGTTCTGCTCTGGCATATAGATAAGAAGGAAATGTCGAAGAGGGGAGAATAAAAACAAAGCTGTAACGGTAAGGTTATGTGAATTGTCTCACTTTCCCAAATAATGCTTCAGAATTTTGTCAAAGATAAACTTCACACATGAATTTACATGCAAATGAGTTGTGCTCTAATGGGTTGGCCGGTTGACTCTTACTGAATTTTCATTGTGCGCCATTTTTGGGACTGATCAGTTCCTATAAATCAGCAACTATCCCTCTTACTGAACAAGAAAGAAATGACACAGAATAAGGAATGCACCGAGAAGAAACTTTGTTCCACCAAATGGGAGCCCAAATTTTGTTAGATTATGTTATTAGTTCTCATTGACTCATTTCACCTTGTTATCATTTTATCTTGAGTTTGAATTATGTCTTTCCCACTGAGCTGCTGGTTGCAGGCAAATATATTTAATAACTGAAGTTGATGCTATTTTCCATACCGTCGATTTAATGCAGTAGAATATTCGAGACTGGTTTTGTTAGTGTTTTTTTGTAGTGTTTGAGATTGCAGTGTAGTTGAATCACAAAAATCTCACATCTTCTGTTTCTGAACAGAGCAGATGGCTGAAAATCTCTTGATTCTTATTTACAGGAAAGTTGCTGGTGAATGTTGGTTAAGAATCCGTTATCAATGGCTTCAGGTCTGTATAATTTCAGGTAATTAGAAAGTCTTTTGCATACTTGAACTCATCTGCTTTAGCTGAAGCATTGAATAGTAATGCTACTTGCAAAAACTGTTTGTACAACTGTATTACTGTTTCACCAAGATCCTTTTTGTTATTTTGCATGCTCGTTCAATTCAAATAGGTACGTGAAGCTTATATGCCGGTTAATCTATGGCCCTGGCCTGTGGTAGCTTGATGAGATGCTAGTTTATACTGATATAAGAAGTGAAAAATTGGGAGGGCAAAAAGAGATGAATAGCTTTTCTCCCTTAGCTCTTTTGCTATGCCTTCGTGGATGACAATTTAAAGGTTTAACTCTTAAATCTATTTTGTTTGCTTAGAAATTGGAAGTCTTGGAACTGTAAGATTCAAAAAGATTAGTTTATTAACTCATTTTCTGTCGAACTTGAAACCATTTAAGGAGTAACTGAGCATTATTGAGAAGTGAGACTTTGACATAAATGGTTAAGCCGCTTCTATTGAGTTCAATTTGCAGCTAATCACAAGCATAACATAAGGTCCTGAATTTTTGATTGGTGTTTGGAATTCATGACACTCCCTATACCCAAACAAAGAGGTATTTGTATGCACCCAGAGTGTGATTCTTCTCAACACCCTGTTTTGCATTCACGATTCTATATCTTCAACAAGCAAACATTTTGCCATGTTTTCCTGTAAGCATCTCACGCGATGCGACCCCGAAACCATGAACGTTACTTCGCCCAGTTAAATGCCCTGTCAACGACTCGAGATTTTAGCTCGTAATAGTTCTATGGAGAATGCGATCTCTTCGTTCTTTCTAAAAGAAATGGCAGGGAAGAATCTGCAACGAGAGTGGGCTTAAATTTTCATTCCTTATCAATTTTTTTTTTATTTGACGTATTTTTTTTTATAGCGTTCTACATTATCGTAGAACATTCATATGCATCTTGCACAACTAAGTTATAGGCGTGGGTGTCCTTTGCCAGCACATTACATTTACATGACAAATAACTTCTACGCTCATCGGTAATTTATGATATCCCATACGTTATTGACAATCCACGCGTGGCTGGTTTAATTTTGTAAGGAAAAATTGCCCAGTGTGGGACAGTCACCGGGCAATGTTGCTGAAAAAAGAAACCTCTATATGCTTATAGGTTGGTTTTTAACCGGACGGTTAAGTTTGTCTTATTTTCCAGGGGTAACCTCTCGTTATTAAAATCAAATCTAATGGTCGTAAATTTTTCTTTCGGTTAAAATTATTGTTTACGTCTAATGTTGTCCTTCGCCAGCTTAACAGAGTTCATGCAAAATATTTGTTTGGCCAATGGAAAATTCATGCATAAATTTCGAATAATGTTTTTGCTTTAAATGTTGGATCTCCTTTTTAGAAATTCAATCTGACTATTTACCATTAAACACGTACCCCTTAATCAAGGTTTTGTTTACTTTGAATATGATATTGTCCCTAATCATAACTCCATGGTTCACTCCCAAATCAAAATTGGGTCCTGACTAAGCTCGAGTCGGGTTCGTTGGAAAAAAAAAAAATTATAGCAATTAAGTTGGACAGAATTGGGTTAGGCTTGGTTAGGATTTAAGCGTGTAGCCATATTCGTCTATAATTAAAATAAAGTTAGTTCATGGCAACTCGTGGGCATTTTGATTTGGA
>JAODPA010100172.1:0-21452 GCA_025585075.1 Nepenthes mirabilis | reverse complement strand
GTGGCCGTGTCCGCATCGTCGCTCGACGACGAATCCAGCAACGAGTAGCTTCCTTCCTCATTCCCCCCGGGCGGTGGAGAAGCGGCTGTGTCTCCAGGGCCCTCCTTGCCAGGTCTGGCTATCGCCCAACCAGCAGGAGGTCCCCATCTGCATATCTCAAACGTGATGGAGATGAGGTAATAACCCTGGATCGAAAACTTCTCCTCTTCCGACTAGATGTCGGATAGTAGCTTCGAAGATTCTGCAACGTCCTCATCGGTTGGCTTGTCCCGAAAATACTCTGAGATTGGGCCCCACACCCTCGGGAGCTCAGAGTCAGGGGGCTCCGGCAAGAAAAAGAAGCGCTCCTTCCAGCCCTTCACTGAGTCAGGATTCATGCCGCGAAGGTGGAACCCTGCCTTGGGTGACATGGACACCCAATCCTCCGACTTCGTGAACCAGAAGATTACCCTCGCTGCCTTGCGTCAAAAGCACAATCATGCATAAGAGCAAAAACGCACAGGGATACCAGATAGCGCAAGGAGTTAGGATGCAGCCTTGCCATCGGGACTCCCAGTGCGTCAACCACCGCGTACAGCGTGTAGTTCGATGAGTAACGAAGCCCCCCCTCAGATGGTGCTCGTACACCGTGATGAAGCTCGCTGGAGGGGCGTTGTCTCTGTCCAACACGCCAGGAGCGCGGTAACTCCAGTCACTAGGAATCCCGTAATCAACCATAAGAGCAGCAACGTTCCCAGCAGTCAGGATGGATTTGGTGTTGTGAACACCATGACGCGGAGCTCTGGGAGCGCGAGAAGAAGAAGAGCTCTCTCTCTTCACTGCCATTTATCTCTAAAAAATCATGAGTGCAAATGGGGAAGAAATCGGCAGAAGAGAGAAAGCGATCATCACTTGGTTTAAATAGGCAACGCCAAGCCAGGGGGCGGGAAACCAAAGCGTCACCGCCACGGGCGATTGGGACACGTGGTGGCTTCACGGCGCACCGCAGGATCCCAATTGCTCGCAATGATGGCTAGACGCCAGGACTAACAGGCGCGTCCCTTCAGCCGCCTGGCTAGGGTCCATGCGGGCGCCATAGCATTAAATGAGGGCTCATGGTAGCATAGCCCCTAAAGAAGCGCACGATAGCGCAAAACAGAAAAATACAACCAAGAAGCAAAGATGCAGCAGACAAAATGGTGCGAAAGGCTAACGACTTTATTGCATCCACAAATTCGGTTACCACGGTTACAAATAAAAGAGAAGAGCACAACAATGACAAACCGGCTAATGGTCCCAGTGGCCAGTCGAAGAACTCTGAACTTGATAATCCACCAACTGGTTGTGAGTTTTGGCTTGCGAGTTGCGAGGATCTAGAACCTCCACGCGGAAACATGGATCCTCCAATGAAGCCAGCCTCCGGCAGAGCCTAAAAGCATCAGAGTAAGTTTGCTCCAGGGCGGGATCCACTCCCTCGGGCCGAAGCCTCATCCTTAGTTCCAACCGCAACTCGGCAACCTCAGCCTGGTGCTGTTGTCTGAGCCGCTCGAGCTCTTCTTCAAGCGCCAGCGCGCGGGCCTGCGCGTCCGCGTTGGCACCCGCATGGCAAGCGATCCTGGCCTCCGTCCGCAGCGCAGCAACTTCAGCGTCGTGTTGACGCCTGAGTCGCTCCGTTTCTCCTTCAAGTGCCAATATACGGGCCTGCGCCCCCACGTTGGCACCAACGAGGCGCATGGCCCAGGCCTTCGACTCGGCCCAGGCGCTCTCCAAGTGCACGACGCGGGCCCTTAGCCACTCCACCTGGGCCGCAGCAGCCCCTCGACGTGGCTGGGCTCCCTCAAAACCCGGAGGTGGTCCCCGACTCCGTGAAGGGCCAGCAACCGCGGCTTCGGAGCGGGCCTCTCTTGAAGACCCAGGGGCGTGAGAGCCAAACTCAGACTCATCGGAGGAGCGTTCCGAGTCACTAGAGGTGTCCTCCATTGGTTTCGCGGCAAGAAAATACGCAGTGGAAGTTCAAATTGCCGATAAATGTACAAGTACAAAGAGGTGCCAGATTTTAGGAGAAGGTGGCATGTTTAAATAGGCAGATTTCCTCCTGAAAGGGCAGCAACTCCAAAAGACGGAAAGCATTTAAAGAAGGGCCAATGAGGATTCTCCACGTGGGAGGTCCCTGAAAGCTCGCGCGTTTCCCAGACGAAACGACGTCTCTTGGCCGCGCAGGAGTTAAATGCGCTGGCCACCCCAAGAGACGTGACGGTTGACAGGGACTCCTCAAGCTCCCGCAGGACAACGCCTGGATCCTCAGGGCAAAACGCCCGGCGACGGAAAGACATTCACGAAGATAAGATGAAAATTGAAGGCAAAAAAGAGGCTACTTCTTTTATTAATCAATGCTTTCTTACAAAGTACAAGATCTACAACAATAAGACTGCGAGAAAGACGAAAGAAGACTACGGCGTGAAGTCCCGTATGCTCCCCTACCATGCCCCAGATGAGCTCGGCGAATGTGATCTACATCAGATCCCGACGGCAGAAGCAGTCGGTATTTCGCCAAGCGCACTGGTTCGGAGGCAAAGGGCATCCCCTCGTGGAGGTTTAAAGAGTCCAATCCACGAGGGTCTAGGAAGCACCAAGGTTAGGCACCCCGGGAAAGTCGGGTGAGAAGCCCAGCTTCCACGGAGGGCTACTGACCTCGCGACCCTTCCGTGGTTAGCGCCCTGGCATGGCACGCAGAGGAGATCTCCTGCGAAAGCCGTCACCTTACAGGTGATGATATCTGCGGGATTCTCCAAGGGTCTGCTCAAGCCAGCCAGGCCACGACTCGGAATGGAGTGCACGGCGACGGCAGAATGGCCGATCAATCCTCATTAGCAGGAAAGGCGAATTGCAGGACAAGGACTACGACCGTCTTCGACAAGAGCCTCGGGCATTGGGCCGACCCATCCAACTCCCTCTCGAGGACCCACTGAGGGCGGAGAAAGCCGGGATCTCCACATCGTCACTCCGGTAATTGTCAAGGGATGAGCCGAACTCGCTTGGGAGCCCTCCTATTTATGGGTAAAACGCCAGCTACCCTCACATCCAGCGCGGCACGGCATCCAGCAAACGTCTTTCGGGCAACAGCGGAGACCGCAGGTCAGACGCAACCCAAGGCGCGCGAATCTCGCCTGATGAAGTGACGGGTCATGGCAGCGCCTGAAAAGCCTGCCTTGGCTCCTGGGAAAGGCGCGAACTCGGAAGACGATAAAAAATGGTGCGGCACGAGGAAGGATGTGAGGCTGCGAAAATGGGCCCAGAGGACATGCCATGCCCGACCACTGGCCGGCCCGACCACTGGCCGGCCCAGGCATGGGGGGCTAGTGTTGGGTCCCATGCCCTGGCCCATGAAGCATGTCCAGGCCCACGAAGCAGGCCGCGGCCCACAAGGGATCCAGAAGCCCGCATGAAGCTGTCAACCCGGCCCAAGGGTCGAAAGACGCGAATCCACGATAGAAGAAGGTAACAGAAACCTGCAGCGCATTTAATGCGTCGCCAGGAACAGGCGAAAAAGGCGAAAAGGCTAGCCAATAGAGGTCTGGCCGGAGCTGCGCCAGCAGCCCACGCTACCGTCTGCCCACGACTCTCGCTGCCGTCTGCAGGCAGCCAACCAATCCCTGTGGAGGGAAAAATCAGGCATGGTCAACAACGCTCAACAGCGTGCCAGCCACGGAAATAGAAATACTGGCGCGATCGGCGGTCCACAACAGCGACCAGCGGCGCGATGGCCCAAGCAGCGGGTGTTTTGGCGCCCAGAGTCCAGCAAGGAGAGGCCTATAAGAGCCCTCGCCCCCCACAGAGAAAAGGATTCCTCGATACCCACGATTCTGGGTCACTCGATTCTGATTCTAAATTCTCCTCTCCATCAGCTTTCTGAGCTTGATCCCAGCAACGAATCACACCCAAATCAGTTTCCTTCTTCTCTACCCGCTCGCCGGGAAATTAGCCACCCATAACGGTGCACCAAGGAAGCCAGGCCTTCCACTACCTGCTCACTGCATTCCCCACATCATTCACGAGCACCTCATACGCTTACACAACATTCCTCCGCGCACCCCCTTAGCGTGCGCCATTTCTGTTCATTGCGGGAATTTGCTGACTTGAGCGTCGGAGCGGCCTCGGTGGGAGAAATCCTGTCGGACCCTTGACCTCTTGTTTGTTGTTTGTGTTTGTAGGTCCAGGTTCACAGAGACGGAGACCGGACCCTTCTTCTCAAGCCCTCGTGCGCTGACGAATTCGGAGGCTCCCAAATCCGTACGACAACTGTGGGCCCGGGGCGCAACATTAAAATATTATTTAATTTTTATTTTAAGATTATCGTTTAATTATGTATATTGGCTAATATAATATCTAAAAATTAAGATCTAACCTTTACAAAACTCAACAAAGGAACCGTATGCACAAATAGATAGTCTTCAATTTTGCCAAATGGATGATAAAACCAACTTATTGAAATGGCCATGGTTAAGCATACAATGGGTATGATCTTTCGTGCAATTATTATTATACTTTTTCAATGCCCTAAAACTGTCTTACAAATACCTGGTTAAGACATGGCATAATATGGCCTTTTATTACAAATTATGAAACTCATGAGTCAATGTGATTTGAAGTATTATTAGATGAGGGAAAAAAAAATAATAAAGAGCACAATCTAACAAATGAAAAGCCAAAAGCATAGCAAATGGAAAGCCAAAAGCAGTAAATAGATGGAGAATGAATGAGAGAGAGACAGAGAGTGATGGACATGAAAAAATAGAGCAAGAGAAAGCTGTCATAAGATTGGAGCAGTGTAAGTCCAGTTTAGAATTTTAATCACCTCCTTACAGGAGAGATTCCGTGGAAAGGCTAATATAATCTCAACTTACGTTTATAATTACCTTTTCAGGAAAAAAAAAGGCTCCTCAAAAACCCAATGTAAGTCAACCTTTCCACCACAGTAGACCTCATCTGCTAAATGAAATTCATAAGCTTATAACTTTAATAACCTTTCATTCTCTTTAGGTATAAACAGATCAACAAACTAAAATATTACAGCTAAAACTTATCATCAAGCTAAGAGTAGGAAAAATATCAAACTAGTCCAATTAATTAAAACACATTGCAACCATAGTTGAAGCAATTATTTTAAACTCCCTTTAAATATGGCTAATAAAAGGTTTCTATAATTCATTAGTAATCTCTATTGATATTCTGCAACTACTTAAATGACATGAAATTAGTGATTATAAATAGATTAAATCTGTCTACAAGAGGTATCATATCCATACTGTTGCATCCCGAGTTTCGAGTTATTGTATGGATTAGAGAGCCTTCGAATTCCTTATCCGGATTGAATCTCGAGTGGGTCCGATCTCCATCGCTGTGAATCTGTAACCTGCACAACACAAACAACAAATGAGAGGTCAGAGGTCCGGCGAAATTTCTTCCACAGAAAATATTCCGATGCTCAAGTCAGCAACTTTCTGTAATGAATGGAGAGGGGCGCACGCTCAGAAGTGCATAGAAATATACTGTGAATGCATTGAGAGTGTGTGGATGCAGGAGTGGGGGATTGATGAGCATTTAGTGGGTGGCTTGGCTCCCTGTATGCACCGCCGAGGGTGGCTCACTCTCGTAACCTGAGTAAGGCTGTTGAGGTTGGATTTGGGCACTGGTTTGAGAGTTTTAATTCTGAGGTGAGCGTCTTACTGTACAATAGTAAACTAAATGTCCGGAATCCGATACCGTCTCCTGTGCAAGGAGCAGAAATTTATAGGCTCATTGACTTGGAGCTTTGGGTGCGAAAATCCTTTCTGTAGGGATTCGTCGGCCATTACCCAGTGGCGGTCACCGACACGTCAGTTGTCGCCTTGTGGTGGGGGGAGACTGTCGTGCGTCGCAGGCCACACTTGGTCTACCTCTTGTGATGGGATTAGCTGGAGAACTGCAGGTAGTGGCGCGAGCCGCGGCTGATAATGTTGACCTTCTCCTCATTGGCTCGTTCTCTCTGCGCTGTACCTGCCCCATGTAGCCGCATTAATGGGTTGCAGGTGACACTGATTGGTTGCGAGTACCGAGTTTCCACATAACAGTTTTGAATATTGGGCTGAGATGGGCCTTGCGTTCCTCTAGGTTGCCCCCTAAATTGGGCCTTATCAGTATTGGACCCAACGCTAGCCCCCCATGCTTGGGCCGACTTATGGTCGAGGCTGGGCATGTTTGCTTCGGGTCCAAATGGTCACCGCACTGTCCTCCTCGAGATGTGCTAGGCTTTGTCTTCTTCTGGCGTTGCGTCTTCCCCTGGTAGTCATACAGGCTTTTTAGGTGCCGCAGTGATTCGATGCTCTTAAGGGATAGATTCACACGCTTGAGGTCGCATGGTAATGAGGACTTTCCTTCTTTGTGAATGACGGCTATTGGGGAGCACGCCCAATTAAGTGAGGATAGGGTGCCAGCTTGTCCATCAATTGGGGCTCTTTGACTGGTGTTGCTCATCCCTTAGCTGATTTTAGAGGAGCGATGTTAGGGCCTTTGCTCGTCCTCTTCTAGTGGGAGCCCGTGAAGGAGTTGGATGGACTAGTTGGAGATCCGAAGCTTTTGGCCAAGACTGTCCTCACGCTTCTACTATGGGCGGTTTCTCATGTTAATGAGGGTGGCTCGGCCACTCTACCATCGTTGCGTGCCTCCCTCCAGGCTTTGGTGATCTCCTATGCGATGGAGGATCGCGGCGGAGTTATCACGGGGCTCTTTGCCTCTGTTGGTAGCGTATCGTTCGTAGTCTCCACTCCACTTGGGTCATCATATGTGCCTTTTGGAAGGGAGGCTAATAGGCTCTCTGAGTCCCCGTCGGAGACTCTTGCTATAGGTGTTGGTTCTGCCTCTACAGTTAGCATTGGGCTAGCCCGCAGGAGCTGGCCAACACCGACGGTCCCTGTGCTTGGGCAAGCTGGGGTTTCGGTGATAGAGCCGTAGTGATCCCATGTGGATAACGTTCCCCTAACCATGCTCTAAGGATCCGGGTTTTATACCCTGTGTCGTATCTTTTTCCTCTTTCTTGTGCTTTTGCTGTAGCGAACTGTGTACCCGTAAAGGAATTTTGATTAATAAAAGTAGTGGTTATTGCATTTATTCTTTTTGCTTGCGCATGAATCTTCTTCCTTTTTTGTTGCTTGGTGCATTGCATCTCCCGAATTGTAGGGCTTCTCTTTTTCGTCGCACGTGCCGATTCGTGCGTTTGAGCGCTTCCAGTGGCCCGCGGTTTGTTTTTGTAGGCTCCTTCCCTTGAGTCACTATGATGACTATCGACGAGAGGACGTGGTGCAAAGAGATTGCTGACACAAGCTGCTCAGGGAGGTCAAACACTATTAGCAGACGTCACATCTGCTGGATGATCTAACGCATTGATTATATGGGAGATTTTGGGACGTCGAGTCATAATGACTTCTTTGGAAAGGCGTGACGCTTTGAGGATCCACCACGTGGAAGAAGTCTGTTGGTCCTTTTCCAGCACGCTTCGGTTCCAGAACGTCACCGTTTCACTGGGATCCTTTGGTTATTTAAACGCTTGAGTTTCCTCTAAGGCTTTGTAACCTATTGCTACTTTGACAGCTCGAAGCTTTGCGCTTCCTTCGAGTATCTTTGTCTTTCTCTTTTCATGTTATGATTTCAATGGAAAGGTCGTCCATGTCATCAGGACCTGAATCTTCTTCTAGAGAATCTGTGAGGGACATTCATGCTTCAGGGATCTATGGCGAGACTGCGGCTGGCGCAGCGGCAGCAAAGGGCTGTCATTCAGAGGCCACTGTTGTAGGCCTAATGTGATTTTTAAGGGCCCCTCCAAGCTTCAAGAGGGAGGAGGCGTCCACTTCCTCGCGGCGTCGTAGGTCCAGGAGGGCAGATCCCTCACTTTATCAAGTCGCCAAGGCCGTGGAGGACATGGAGGTTCGTGTGCAAGCTACCGCAAGCGCAGTAGAGCGGGCTCAGGCCCATGCGGCACGCTTTGAACGGGCGTGGTTAGAATCGAAGGAAAGGGCCTCGAGGCTTGGTAGAGCTAATGAGCAGGCTCGGGACCGCATACTGGCTCTGTAGGAGGAGCTCAAGCAACTACGGGTGCAATTCGGAGAGGAGAGCGTGTGACTAGGGGCTGAATTGAGGTTGAGGTTTTCATCGGACGATGTTGGTCCTACACAGGAAAGGAACTTCTAGGATGGCATTCGTCTCTGCGGAGACTAGTCTCGTTGAAGGATCCAAACTTCCGCATCGACATCCTAGACTCTCGTAACTCCAGCGCCCTGACGCGTGCAGACTTGACAAAGTACACGACCCCAGATCCTTTTGGTCGAGGAGGGGGCTGTTAGTTGTACTTTGCAGCCATAGGCTGCTGTAAAAAAGAGTTATTAATGAATCACATACTAAAACTTTATACTTAGCAGTGCCGTTTATTTTCTGTCGCTTGTTGTGCTTGAATGGTCCGTTATTTCTCGCATGCACTTGCCTTGGAAGTCTTTCTACTGCCATCCTTGGTGGTTAGGACCCTCGCAGTATTTGCAGGTGTGACAGTCGGGATTCTGGCGGGCGGCTGAGGTGATGTCGATCTGCAGTCTGCCAAGGGCCATGATTGGCTATTGCTTGGGACTCACGACGCTTCTGCTGAGTGGGCACGTGGTCTGTCCATTAAGCAAAGGCGTCGTTTGAGTTTTCCCACGCGTTGGCACCCCATTGCCTATTTAAGCGACACTTTAGTGAGATCCCCTCTTTTATGCTTCCCTGCGATGACGGCTTTCGGCTTATTCCAAAGAGAGATGGCAAAGTAGAAAGGATCCCCTTCCTCTTCCAAAGTTTCTCGCATTGTTCATCATGGGGTTAACAACACTGGGTCTGTCCTAATGGTGTGCACCATTGTTGCCCTAATGGTAGACTATGGGATCCTCGGTGATTGGGTTTTCGTGCTCCTGGCTCCACTGGTAGAGCTAACGCCCTTCCAAAAAGCTTCATCTCCATTTATGAGCACCATCTGAAGGGTGGGTTTTGATATCCCATGGTGTGCGATCTGTATGCACTTGTTGAAGCGTTGCACGTTCCCATCGCGAGGCTTCATCTGAACGCTGTCTGTTATTTAATAAGCATGTGTGTTTTTGGCTGCCTCCATTCTTGAGTCTTTGATACGAAGGCGGCGAAGTTAGTCTTTCACTTTTCTGAGTCCGAAGATTGGATCTCAATGTCCCCCCAAGCTGGATTTCACTTCAGGGGAACCCACCTTGATTCGGTGAAGAATTGGGAGAATCGGTTCTTCTTCCTGCAGGAGCCCTCAAACTCGGAACTCTCCAATGAGTGGGGTCCAATCCCCAAGTATTTTTGCGAGGGAGTGACTATGGAAGAGAAGAGCAACTCAGCAAAACTGATTGCAACGATCCACTCAGAGATGAAGATATTTTTTATCCAGGTTCATTACCTGACCTCACACGTTTTTGAGGTTGCCAGGGGGTCGAAGTCTAGTTGGATGATTGTCGGCCCATAGAAGAAGAAGGTGTCTTCTGGAGCCATCAGGGTCAATACCAATCCTCGTGCTCTACGAGCCATCAGGGGAACTTCTAGAGGAAAGTGTCTCATTGTTGGAGACCTCGTCAGAGAAGGAGGTGGAGGCTCCGCTGAAGAGGTTGAGAGAAGCAAGTGGCACCTCCACCCGAAGATCATGGAGACAGGTGGCAGAGTCTGCCTCACTTGCTGCATGTCCTTCGTAGCAGGTGTCAGGACCGAAGCCACTGGAAGGGGAGGCCGAACCCTCGCCGATACTTGCTATAGTGCTGGCTGAGTATGGAGTTCCCATGGTGGAGCTTTATTCTGGAGGGGAATCTCCCGCAGGTCCTTTTGTCGATCTAGAGTTGCCGAAGGCGGTTGTTGTGGACGTCCCAACAGTGGAGATTGATGCGCACGAGTCAAAAGAGGCGGAGGAGGCTAGCACTCCAGAGCCTATGTTAGGGCCACCTCAAGCTTTAGAGCTCATGGGATCGCCTGACAAAGCGTTCTAGGGGGTGCCTGTCCAAGGGGGAGCTTCCGTTGCGGAGGAGGTTGTAGCCGGATGGGCTGCTAGTCCGCCTAGTGATAGCCTGACCCCAAAGGCGATTGCGGTGGAGGCAGTTCAGGAGTTGGAGCCCCCAAGCATTTTCTTGCTGCCTGCGACTTCGGATGCTCTCCGCTCCACAGAAGTTGCTACTGGGGACTTGGAGCCCCCAAGCGTGCTGGCGTCAGGAGGTGGGTCTAGTCACACGGCCGCATTCTCTACTCAGGTGCAATTGCCTTGGTCCTTGCATTTTTTCGTAGATTGGAACTTTGAAATTTATTAACTTCTTGTTTACTCTTGCAGGTCCTTGAGGGGTTTAGCTTTCTTAACACGATGCATACACAACTGCTCGACTTCTTTCTCCAAGTCAGGGAAGTGTCTAGGAAAGAGACGAGACAACTTCGCGGGAGCTGAGACCGCTGCACTTCGGGTTGAGAACGAGCTGCTGAAGGATCAGGTCGAGTGGCTATCGCAGGAGGGCGAACAGTTGAGAGAGGAGAAGAGGCGGCTGGCGGAGGAAGGTGAACAATTGAGGGAGGAGAACAGGTGGCAGGCAGAGGAAGGCGAACGGCTTACAGAGGAGGCTGGGTAGCTGAGGCAGGAGGTCGAGCAACGGAGGGGATGGACCTCCACCATGGTGGATGAAATATCTAGCCTCACCACTGACCTCAGGTTACGGCTCACTTCGAAAGAAGTGTGCCTAGCACTCGACACCAGATTTTGGGATGGTATCCGCCTGTGTCATCGGATTGTCTCTATTGCACTTCCAAGCGTCTCCATGGGCATTTTATATCCAAGGAACACCCGAGTCCCTGACAGCTCCAACTTGAGAGACTTCTCGGGAGAGAATGGGCCTTCAGACCCGTAAGATTAGAATAGCACTTGTATTTTTCATTGTATAGTGTTGTGCTGTTACGTCACTCGCCCTCGATAAATGAAAGGCAATCATTTTTTGTTTCACTTGGTGTTTTTGGCTGAATGATGCAGCTTTTTGAATCTTTGTTCATGTATTAGAGGCTAAGCTATGAAGCTATTGTCGCCAAGACCCCAATCCGACGCCTTCTTGTGTTGTACTCATCTTTCGTCAGAGGATGTCATCGCATCTTACATGTTTATTGGGAAGCTCAGTTTAGTAGAGTGGACATTGTCGCTAGCCTCGTGAAGCCACACTAAGGGCCACCCGGGTTTTCAGGTCACAGCAGCCGGACTCCAGGTCTAGGCCTTTTTGCACGCGATAGCTGTCTTAGGTGCTCGGCCCCACTCAAGGCATCATCGTTCTCGTGTACACGGTCCTAACCCACGACCATCGTAGACTGAGGGTGTTCTCTTCTTCGAAATAAGGTCGCTGCACGCCTGCAATTCTTACCCCCTATGGTTTTAGTGGCCGTACGTTGGGAACTTCAAAGGCCCCTAAGCCTGCACTTTGATTGCTTGGTCACTTGGTAGGGAACCAAGGTCTTCGGGGCTGCATCGGCCCTTCGACGCGGAGCTGCGATTTGAGTATGACCGCTTTTGGGTTGTTTGGCGTAAAGCTAGGTTGATGGGCCACTTAAGGCCCTTTCGACAGGGAGTCGAAGTCCAAGTATGGCCACTTTCAGGTTGATCAACGCGGGGTCGAGACCCGGAGCCAAGGTTTTGGGGCCGTTTTTAGGCCACTTGGAGCAGAGCCGAGACTATGGTTTACGGACGGATGAGGACCTGCCTGACTTAAAGGCAGTCTAGGTCGTTCTATTTTTGAAATGTTATGCATGCAAAACTCATATGAATGGACACACAAAATAATAAAAATGATCAATTTTACTAAATGAGAACACACAATACATGTACAAGCATTCTGTATGGTGTACGTGCATTCCTTACTTAGGCTAGTTTTGTCCTACTGATAATATTTTCTGAGGTTTGCGGCGTTCTGGGTCCTCGGGACCAACTTGTCATCTTGGGTGATTAACTTGTATGGTCCACTCTGGAGGATTGCTGAAAGGAGGAATGGGCCCTCCCAGCTAGGGGAGAGCTTGTTCTTGCCAGCGGTCTTTCTCGCAGCCTCTACACTCTGGAGGACCAGGTCTCCAACCTTGAGCGGGCGTGCCTTTACTCACTTGTTGTAGTACCGTGCGATACGCTACTGGTAGGCTGTGGTCCTCAGGTGGGCCGTGTCGCAAACTTTCGGAAGCAAGTCAAGGCATTCCCTGAGTCTCTAGGAGTTTGTGGCCGGATCGAAGCATTCGAGTCGCAAGTAGGGAAGTCCTACCTCAACGGGAACAACTGCTTCAACTCCGTAGTAGAGGTTGAAGGGCTTCTCTCTCGTTGGTACCTATTGGATTGTTCGATATGACCAAGGCACGGAAGGCAACTCATCGACTCAGGAGCCCCCTGCGTCATCCAGTTTAGTCTTCAATCCGTGTAGTAGCGTGCAGTTGGTGTCTTCGACTTGTCCATTTGCCTAAGGGCACATTACAGACGTATCAACTAGCCTAAGGGCACGGTACTTGTCTAGTGAATTGGGTTCCGTTGTTAGTTACTATGACCTCAAGAATCTCAAAATGGTAAATGATGTTCTAGGTGAGGAACTCTGTTTCTTTCTGCTCCATGATCTGTGCCAGAGGAACTGACTTCACCAATTTGGTGAAGTAATCGATGCCGACAATGAGGAATTTCCTTTGTCCGGAGGCCAGAGGTAGTGGTCAAAGGATATCCAGCCCTAATTGTGCGAATGGCCATGGAGATTAAAGGCTGTGTAGCTATGTGCAAGCTGATGGGTCGCGGTCCCATGAACCTAACAGCTTTGCACTTCTTCACGAATTCCATGGCATCCCACTTTATCGTGGGTTAGAAAAGTCCTTACCGCATGATCTTAAATGAGAGTTTTTTTCCTCCGATGTGCGAGCCGCATATGCCAAGGTAGACTTCGCTCAATGCGTACTCAGCCTCCTCGGGGGTTAGACATTTTTGGTAGGGAGTGGAGTACCATTGCCTGTATAGCCTGCCATCGAGGATCGCATACCAGCCTGCTGTCTTCTTGATCTACTTGGCCTCGTCGACGTTCGTAGGTAGCGTGCCCTCTGCCAGATACCTGTAGTATGGAGTCATCCAATCATTTCCTTCGTCAATCTGCAGTACTTTTTGGTCTGAACGCTCCACACTGGGTGCGGCTAGGATTTTTCACAGGATCCTAGAATACTGCTCCAGAGATCCTGCACCTGCGTCCCTAGTCAACTGGTCAGCTTTTCAGTTTTTGGCTCTGAGTACGTGTTCGATCTTGAAACGCTCGAACGTTTGGATCTGGGCTTTTGTTATCGTCAAGTACTTTGCGAGCTGACGGTTTGATGCCTTGAAGACTCGTTGGATTTGATTGACCACGAGTTTTGAGTCGTTTCGCATGACCAGTGACTTGGCGGAACATTCTTTTGCTAGACAAAGCCCTACAAGAAGGGCTTCGTATTCTACCACATTATTAGTGGTAGAAAGGTCAGTGTAATAGAGTACTTGATCTCTATTGCATTAGAAGTTCTGAGCACGACTTTAGCTTCCCTGCCTGTTTAGGTGTATGATTCTTCCACATTCAGGATCCATGATGGATTGCCCAATGCATCCAAGAGCTTCGGGCTGTGTGGGTCATCTAGAGCTGGGGTTGCCGCCTCGACAATGAAGTCCGCTAGAGCTTGGTTCTTAAGAGCCAGTTGTGGTTGGAACTCTACGTCGAACTCTCCTAATTCTATAGCCCACTTGACCAGCCGCCCAGAGGTCTCTGATTTTTGTAGGATTGACTTTAAAGGTTGATTCGTTAGGATGATGATCTAATGCACTTGAAAGTAGGGCATCAACTTTCGCGCTGAATAAATTAGGGTCACTGCAATCGTCTCTGCGTGCTGGTAGCAAGTCTCCACATTTGTCAATACCCTACTCACGTGGTACACGGGTCATTGTGCATCCTCGCACTCTCTGACGAGCACGAAGCTAAGCGCCCTGTCCGACGTGGCCAGGTAGAGGTACAGGTCCTTGCTCGTGGATGGTTAACTCAAGAGAGGTACGCTAATGAGATATGTCTTTAGCCCTTGAAATACTTCCTCGCACTCGTCCGTCCACTGGAATTCTGATGCTTTGGTTTCTTTGAGCGTCTTGAAGAAGGGCAAGTACTTCTCCGCGGACTTAACCAAGAATCACGAGAGGGCTGCCAACCGTTCTACGAGCTTCTATACTTCTTTTATGGTTCACGGAGGGTTCATGTCAAGGATGGCGTTGATCTTCTTTAGGTTGGCTTTTATGCCATGTTGGGACACAATAAAGCCTGAGAACTTTTCGGAGGTTACCCCGAATGCGCATTTGGTTTGATTGAGTTTCATCCTGTGAGCTTGGAGTACCCGGAAGGTCTCCCCCAAATCACGAACATGGTTATCGGCTATTTGGCTTTTCACGAGTATGTCGTCGACATATACCTCTACGTTCCTTCTGATATGAGCCTAGAATATCTTATTCACGAGGCACTGGTAGGTTGCCCTGGTGTTTTTTAGACCGAATGGCATTATTTCATAGCAGTAAATCCCCTGGTCGGTTATGAAAGAGGTGTGTTTCTTATTGTTCGAGTCCATCCTGATCTGGTCGTAGCCTGAGTAGCCATCTATGAAGCTAAGGAGCTTGTACCCGAACGTAGAATCCACCAGTTGATCGATCAAAGGGAGCGGGAAGCTATCCTTAGAACAGGCTTTGTTTACGTCGGTGAAGTCCACGCACGTCCACCACTTGCCATTGCTCTTCTTCACGAGCACGACATTGGATAGCCAGTCCGGGTACTAGATCTCTCTAATGAATCTGACGTCAAACAGTCTTTTCATCTCCTTTCTTATGGCTATTAGTTTCTCGACGGAGTGATTTCTGCGCTTTTATCTAACGGGCTTATGATCGGGATTGAGGTCCTGCTTGTGGACTATTACTCTAATCGGTATCCCAAGCATGTCGGCAGGGACCCAAGTGAACATGTTGAAGTTCTTCCAGAGAAAGATAATCAGCCAATTGCGGTTGGCTGCAGTGAGAGAGCCACCGATATGTACGCACTTCTCTGGCTCAGCAAGGTTTAGAGGTATCATTTCGACCGCTTCTCCTAACTGGGCTTGCTGTAGCGTGGCTTTATCTTGGAGGTCCAAGTCTACATCCATGCGGTTTGGTATAGTTGGAGCGACTTGGGACAGATAGCACGTCCGTCTCATCACTTGATCACTGAGCAACTCCCTTACGCCGTACGGGGTTAGAAACTTCATTTTTAAATGAGGAATCGAAATAACAACCTCAAAGGCTGTGAGGAATTGTTTGCCCAGGATAGCGTTGTAGATGGACGGTACATTAATAATAAGGAATGTTAGCTCTCACGTTCTGATACGCGGATAGGTTCTGTGAGGTTCTGGGTCAAAAAATATAATAAATACGAGAAAATCAATGTGATAATAATTAATATTAGACCTATTGAATGTCTGAGTATGCGTATCGGAAGAAAAATTGGGTTGCGAATTGCTGAAATGCTGCCAGTAGACCGTGCCTGCTGTGCGCTCGAGCGCAGGCTCGAGCGCAAAAAGCAAGCTGCGCCAGCTGCGCGCTTGAGCGGAGCTCAAGCGGTAAAATACAGTAGCTCCCCCACCCGCTGAGCGCTCGAGCGATAAAATCCAATAGCTCCCCTACCCGCTAAGCGCCTATGTGCGCTCGAGCGTGGGCCGGCAGTGAGGCTGAGCTCGCCGCTCGCTCTCCCAGCGCTCGAGCACCCTGATTGGTATAAAAACGCGACCTACTTTACGTTTCTTCCACTTTCCTCATTTCCAGAGTGCTTTTAGAGAGGAGGAGAGACAAAGAGCATCGATTTTAGAGAGAGAAGGAGGACATTGACCCGTAGAGTCCAAATTCGCTCGGGAGACAGTTATAAAAGTGATAGCACGCGTCGAGGCAAGTGTTCTCATACTCACTAACTCTCCTCTTTCGATATTTTTCGATTATTGTTAGGTATTCTTGTCTCGATACCCACCCAAACCATGAAAAATATGATACTCGTGACTTTAGACCAAGAATTATGTAATTTATTGTTCGATTTACTCACCGATCCGATCGGTGGAGTATCGTCAAACCCTAACCAACGGGAAATTGGGGGTTTTTCGTTTCCGCACCTCGTTTCGTAAAATTGACCCCAAAATGTGATCCTCACATCCCAAATGTGTATATATTTTGGCCGCGCGATCGATTTCACGCGTCTCGACCCGTTTGCAGCGTCCAGGCACTCTAAATGGGCACTAACATTGTTCACCCGAGACCAAAGGAAAAAATTGCATGATTTCACCTTCATAAAATGATGAAATGACTCTAGAATAGGAATCCCTGCATCCCAAAAGTATGTGTTGACCGGAGGATCGATTCTGCAAAATTTGACCCGTTTGCGGCGTTCGAACCCTCTAAAAGTAGCCTAACAATGTTCATCCAAAATTGGAAGGTAAGTGTACATGCGTTAGCTCTCTTCAATTGTGATGGAACTCATGACTAAATATTGTGTTAAATTGTATGCTCTAAAATGTGTAATTGTGCACCGGGAGCAAGGGGATACGTCCCGAAGGCTTCTAAGGTGGTGTTTGACCCACAAAGGTAAGTATAATCAAACTCTCTTATGAGTTAAACTTATTGGTTAAATGATCTAAACTCCAAATGAAAGAAAGGAACCGAACGAGTAAATGGAAGGGAATCCACGAAATGTAAAGTGATGGATTTGGTCTCTCGGTTGGAGACAAGTGATGGGAATTTGATTTTCCGATTTGAGAATGTTTATGGCAATGGTGGATTCCCCATTAAGGATTAAGACTAATCTTGAAACTAGGACCATGGATCATAGGGGTAGTATCCTCTAGCTTACCATATACATAACGGTGGGAACTCAAGGAATACTTAGGCCACTCCCGGGGGTGGCTGATATGCAGGGTACGCTTTAGGATGCTGCTGTGAAAGAACGAGGATTACCCTGATCCTTGGAGGATATGAGGTGATTGAGATGGCCAAGTGTTATAGGCCTAAAATGTAGCCGATGGTCGAGTGTTGCAGACCTAAAATGTAGCCGATGGTCGAGTATTGCAGACTTAAAATGTAGCCGATGGTTGAGTGTTGTAGACCTAAAATGTAGCCGGTCTTAGAATGTGTGGTAGGCACATTCCTTTCCTCATCCTCCTACATCATTGGTTAACACGACCTACTAACTCAAGTCCACAAAGATTGATGAAAGTAATGAAAGTGAATAAACGTAACCAGAGCAAACATGTGAACTAAATGATTTCCGATGCTCCCTCTCCTCGCATGCTTTCTTTATCCAAGTTATACGATTTCCTCTACCTAGTTACTGTCTTTCCTAAATATTGCTATAGTTAATGATGTATGATTTTATTTGTTAGACTGTGCGCTCACCCTTACTATATATCTTTCAGATGAGAACACACTGATACCCGACGAGACAGAGTAGACATAGAAGTGTGATAGTCAGCTGATATTACACGCAGGGCTCGAGACTAGGACCTAGCTGATTTTGTGTATGAAACAGAAATTTTGACCTTATTTTGTAAACTGTGTAAAACATGTATGGTGATGATTAATGATGTTTAGCATGGATGAATGGTGGATTAGTTTCCGCTATATATTGTGATTTTTATGCTTCCACAGGTCCTTTTCGTTGTGGTTATGATCGAGGTACCTAGTTGCCATCCTTCCCCACTGGCATTATACTAGAGTTATGATGTAGGTGTCGTCTCGGTTGATGTAGCGATTAGATCCTATGTAGTGTGTTGAACAATAAGATTTGTAGTTTCATTGTGGATGGTTGTAGATTGTTATGCAGGGTTGATTTACAGCTGTTTGTATTTCGAAAACGCTCGATTTACAAACGGAATTCTACCCAATTTTCTACAGAAATTAATAATTTTAATTAGGAATACTAGTTTATTATTATCCTTAACGGAGGTTATTTAAGGAGAATAACCCAATCCGTCACAGGTTCCTATCGTAACCTCCAACTGGACGATCCCCTGTATAGGTACAGGTTTATTGTCCAGACCATATAGAGGGTATCGGCCACTTTCATCTGACTTCTTCTCAATCCAAGCTTAAAGAAGGCAATAAGATATAGCAAATTCTGAGAGCTTTAATTATTAATAAAGACTCATTTCAGTTGGTAATCAATCATATCGTCTGAAACGAGGGCGAATACAACAAGGGGATTAGAATGGGAGAAGGTTACATGAGTCATATCATCACTGATAAAACTAATGATACTACTCCTATCCCCTATCCTCGCTCTCTTGCTATTGGAAATCTGTTCGGGTTGCGTTTGCCTGCTGCTCATGGTCGGCGCGGTTGAAATCATACTGATCATGCTAGCGGCCGTTCGATTCTTCGGAGTCTCACTCGTCTCGCTTTCTGAGGCTACGGGGGCCTGCCCAGAGCCCTTCATGAACTGTCTGAGGTGTTCACAGTGGATCCGGTCTTTTATTTCCTACTACAAGGTCCGACAGTTCTCGTGGAATGTCTCTGGCAGTGGTGGTACTAGTAGTACTTCGTCTGGCCACCACCGCTCGGGCCCTTCGGCATTTTTAGCCACCTGAAGAACTTTTTATCCTGGATCTACATCAGAATTTTCGCGCATGTGTCATTTAGGGGAGTTAGGGATGTCAGCCCTCACTCCCTCCTAGATCCTGGCGAGGGTCAAGGTTGCTTGAGGCGTTCTTGGGAGCGGCCACTGTCGCCGTTCCTCTTCTTTCCAGTGGCTGGCTTAGGCCCTTCCAGAGGGTGGTCCATACGTTCAGGACACTTTGTCTCGTTGACCTCCTCCGTTGAGATGTAGGCTCGGTCGATGGCCTCTACTTCCTGGAAGGATTAAAGACGCTGATGTGATAGATACTTGAAGAAGTCCCTTGCCACCAAGGTGGCAATAAAGGTGTTGAGCTTCAATTCATCAGAGAGTTGGGAGATCCGGCGCACCTCAGTGATGAAGTGGTTGAGGAGTCGCTTCAAGCTTTCTTCAGTCCTCAAGAGGAGGCGGACCAGATGCCAGGATTATTTTTCTTCTCTCCAACTGGAGGCGAACTGGCTCAAGAAGCAATTCGCGAGCTCGTCAAAGGAGCGGATGGAGTTTGGCAGGAGGCTATGGAACCAAAGTAGCATATTTCCTTTGAGGGTGATGGGGAAGCACTGACAAATCACGGCCTCGCTTGCTCCATGGAGGGATAGGTGAGTGCGGAAGTAGTTGAAATGGACTATCGGATCATTACTCTCATCGTACCTATCCAGTGTAGGCATTTTGAACTTGCGGGGGAGCAGTTGGGTCTGAAGATCCATGGCGAAGGGGCAATCTTCGCAGGTCAGCGGAAGATCACACTAGCCTTTCCTTGTGTAGGAGGTCCTAGAGCACCTTTACCTTTTCCTCCATTGGTGGGTCAGACTAGCTTCTCCGCGCATTGATGGCATCACAGGCTCTGTGTGACCCTGCTGATGGTGTTGAGCTTGTCGGTTGTGGCGGCTTTCCACACAGGGCGGTTGTACGCTGTATGAGTCTATGGCTATCTGCCTCCTCTTGCTGCAAGAGTTACGGGGATTATGCCGTTCTGGGCTCTCCTCCTGCTCGTCCGACTAGGGTGGCTTTCACCCACCGACTAGGCCTTGCTGCCGGAGGCTGCCTTGGCCTCGGCATCGTCAAGCCGACCTGATCTGCCACTGGGGGCTTTGGTGTGATGCCTTCCTCGCTTGGAGGACGCCGCCTGAGGTGTTGGGGGAGCAACCCCCATCCACAACGTGCCGGTCTGGTTGCAGAGAGCCTGGAGTATTAGCCCCATGTTGCCCATTTGGGCTGCTAACTGGTGAACGTCAGGTTGCGGGCGAACGTCAGCATGACTACCCACTGAAGGGTCGTCGTCATGAGCAGCGGCATCTTTTACTAGGGCGCAGGTTTGCGCCCAAGTGTTGACCATCTTGTTGTGAATGAGTGACTGTTGAAAAAAGACGTTGGACTTTTTGTCGCATTCCCACAGAAGGCGCCAATGTTGCATCCTAGGTCCCGAGTTGTCGTACGTAGTAGGGAGCCTTTGGATTCCTTGTCCGAATCAAATCTCGAGCGGGTCCGGTTTCCGTCACTGTGAACTTGAAACCTGTACAACACAAACCACAAACGAGAGGTCAGAGGTCCGGCGGGATTTCTCTTACCGAAAATACTCCGACGCTCAAGTCAATAATTTTTCGCAATGAACGGAAAGGGGCACACAGTTAGAGGTACGCGAAAATATGATATGAATACATTGAGAGTGTGTGGATGCAAGAGTGGGGGATCGATGAGTGTTTAGTGGGTGGCTTGACTCCCTGTATGTACCGTTGAGGGTGGCTCACTCTCGTAGCCTGAGTAAGGCTATTGAGGTTGGATTTGGGCACTGGTTTGAGAGTTTTAACTCTGAGATGAGCGTCTTACTGTACAATAGTAAGCTAAATGCCCGAAATCCGATCCCATCTCCTGTGCAAGGATAGGGAATTTATAGGCTCCTTGGCTTAGAGATTTGGGTGCGAGAATCCTTCCTACAGGGATTTGTCAGCCGTTGCCCAGTGGCAGTCGTCGGTGTGTCCGTTATCGCCTTGTGGTGGCAAGGAGACTGTCGTGCGTCGCAGGCCATACTTGGCTACCTTTTGCACTGGGATTGGTTGGAGAATTGCAAGCAGTAGCGCGAGCCGCGACTGGTAGTGTTGACTTTCTCCTTATTGACTTGTTTCCTCTGTGTTATACCTGCCCCTTATAGCCGCATTAATGTGCTGCAAGTGGCACTGATTGGTTGTGAGTACCGGGCTCCCACGTAGATAGTTTTGAATATTGGGCCAAGATGGGCCTTCCGTTCTTCTAGGCTGCCCCTTGGTTTGGGCATTACCGGTATTGGACCCAATACATACCATGAACAATTCTTTCGGTATAGAAAAATAGTATGCTCACTTTCTCACACACACATATAGGGGTATATAATTCAAATGATGTAATTGAAGCTTTTCTCACTCATCAATTTTGGACAAAGACTATCAAATTATTCTCCCATATCTCTAACGTTACTTTAGGAACAATAAATTTTGTATTGATTACCTACTTATTCTCAAATGTTTTACATCTTGTCAAATGATTGCCACCATACATTTAAATAATAATCACATATTTGTAATGTCAAGATACAGTGATGCAAACACAAGGAATTATGATTGTCTTATGTCCATATAAGGCAGGTAAATGGTCTCAGCAAAGTTAATAGCATGTTACAGGTTTGCAATATTTTTTTATTAAAACTATTATTGATTATTCAAAATTTTAAATTTATATAGTGTATTTTTTCCAATTTTACTCCAACAAAAATTCATATTTACATTG
>JAODPA010100161.1:0-21453 GCA_025585075.1 Nepenthes mirabilis | reverse complement strand
TATTTAAATATGATACGTTTTTAGATTCAAACTTTGAACAGTTTTGGGTTGATCCACTTGTCTGGTTCCGGCTCCGTTCGCTGAATTTGGATCCTGCACATTACTAAAACGAACGGGAGGCTAGTGTGTTGGCGGAAAGTTATCCCATCGAAAACACTCCAGCGCTCAAATTAGTAAATAGCTTTCAAAATCTGGGAAGGTAACTGAAAATAAGAATTGATGGGAAGAGTATAAGAGTACGTAGGTTTCCGGATAAAAGAGAGGCCGTGCTATCTCTTGAATCTGGATGGTGGGTGAAGACAGTAAACATCTGTCAACAGGAAGAGCGCCCGTATGCCTTTGATTTGTGTTCTTTCTCTCAGCAAGTTAGGATGCTTTACAGAGAGAAAGTAGGGAATCGTTCTGGGATGGGTGGTTGAGAGCACAGTAGCAGGTATTGTGCGAGTGGTTGTTCGCATGCCCTGAGCATAAACCCTAGGGCTCTTTTTAATGGTAGTTAGGTGATCTTCCTTGGTTGAAAGGTGTGATTCTCTGCATCATGTTTGGGCGACCTTCCTGGTGAGGAAGGCACGCGTTGCCTAACTAGTTGAGATTGTTTCCTTCTCTGGCGGGTAGTGGCTTTCCAAATTTCATTCATTCCTTTCGAGTATATTACCGTTAGAAAGTTCCACTTGGTAGGAATTGACAAAATCTGGCGCCTTCCTTTTGGAAAATGCGCCGATCTTGTCAGTGTCCCTTTTTGGATCTGGTTGGAATTATGGAAAGAGTAGGGTTAGGAAAAGAGCCTTTGCTGACTGCTTGTTGGAGCGTGGGCCCAAGTAGACCAAGCCCTTAAAAAGCCTTTTTTTTCTTGGCCAGTTGTTACAGTGATTATAGTCATGCACGGATTGACCGTCCTGGGTGCGACTAGGCCGCCTGCCTGTACCTTATTCGGTTAACGTTGGCGTTGACCGCCTGATGCGGTTTAGGCCTTTTAGGAATTCGGCCATCATTTCCTGTTGGGCCAACATTGACCGTCCAACAGTGGATCTGGGCCGCCTTTGACTATCGGGCCAGCCCATTTACTGTACACCTATCACTAGCCCCCCGTGCCGGTGGGAAGAATTATTGCCTCCGACATGTTCATGATGGGATGCTCCTCGCTGTCCTTAGCTGCTTGAAAATTCTAGAGGACTCCACAAAAGGGTGAGGCGTTGACTGAATCTTTTGACCGTCCTGGTTAGATCCAGAGAAGAAAATTGACTGGATCTGTTGACCGTTCTAAGTCAGATTCGGAGAAGAAGGTTTATCGGATCCGTTGACCGTCTTTGGTCAGATCCGAAGGAGAAAGTTGACTGGATCTGTTGACCATCTTTGGTTGGATCCGGAGAAAAAAGTCAACCGGATCTGTTGACCTTCTTTGGACAGATCCGGAGAAGAAAATTGACCGAATTTGTTGACCATTTATGGTCAGATCTGGATAAGAAAGTTGACCTGATTTGTTGACCGTCTTTGGCCAGATTTCGGAGAACTTTCTATGAGTCTTAGAGATGCGTAGCCATTAGCCGGTCTGTCAGGTTAAAAGTGGACACGTGTCTTTTCACGGTTGAACCACTATCCTGGCCATTAATGCGCCAGAGGATTTGCTTCAAAAGAGGCCCATTTGGGATGCGACACATGGCAGGAATGATGGCATGCCTTTTCGAGGAGGTTTAAGGCATTTCACACCTTGCCATTTAAGTTTCCCTCCTCTAGACTTGCATTTTCCATGCCTTCTGCTTCTACTTCTTCGTCTTCAACCTTCTTCCATTCCAAAGCGAAACCCTAGCTCTTCTGTGAACATGGCTTTGACCTCTATCGCTGATATCCCTTCTGTTCTTCGAGAGAATGACGTAAAAGAGCTATGTATTGAGTTCAACATCCCCAAAGATATCGCGTAGAGGGTTCCAAACAAGGACGACAGGGCCTTCTCTTTGCCGGCAGGACACGTAATGGTGTATGAGGCCCACTTGAGGAGTGGTCTCTGTCTTCCTCTTCCGGACGACTTACAATCGATCCTCCAAGTTTTGCGTGTTCCCGTCGCCCAGCTCCACGCTAATACTGTATTGTATATTTGTACCTTTTGTATCTTTCTCCGTAAGCATTTTAGGCGGTTGACGATGTCTATGGTAAAGGGGTTATTCAAGATAAACCAGGGAGGAGAGTGGATCTCCCTGGTTCCACGTAGTGGTCTAAAAGTTAATACGGCCATCTACGACTCACTGAAGAACTGAAAAAATCGATTTTTTTTGTGAAGGTGACTGAAACTTGGCCCTTGGCAAGGGATTGGGGCCAGGTGCCGGAGGTTTCTACGGGGACTCCGTCTGTGGTGGAGACGGCGTCCTTGGAGTGGCTGACTAAACTAGTCCAGGCCCATCTCTCTGACTTCAAGAGAGATTTCTTAGTCTCTAGGGTAGAGACCAAAAAGGTGAACTGGGGACTTCCTTCTCCTGTTTAGAAGTTCAGGGCGCCACTGCCGGTGGTGATGATGTGACTGAAGGAGTCTAGGGGCCTGCTCATCCGTCCCCGTCCACCAGATGACGACTTCATTGCCCAAGGCCCAAAGGGATGGCAGTGGAGACGCCTTCCTCAACGTCATTGGGGCCCGACTATATCACTGTCGGGATTTACAGCGGTCCCGACAGTGCCATCAGGATGAAGAAGTCGTTTGAGGACCTGCCGAAAACTAGGAGCGAAGGCGTTATTCTGGCAAAGCCTGCGCCAGAGGTGGTTCTTCGAGCGGTCCCAGCAGTGACGCCTTCCTCATCGTCATTGGGGCCCGACTATATCACTGCCGGGATTTGCAGCGGTCCCGGCAGCGCCATCGGGATGGAGAATTCGTTTGAGGACCCACCGAAAACTAGGAGCGAAGGCGTTATTCTGGCATAGCTTGCGCCAGAGGTAGTTCTTCGAGCGGCGCAGACGGATATTTTTTCAAAGCCAGCTTGTGAGCCGCCGGCAGAGGCGCAGGAGCCGTCAGTCGGCTCACCAACCATGCAGCTGCAGGCTGAGCAGTCGGTGGTTGACCTTGATCATCCAGTGGCTACAATGGAGGCCATCGCTGGGGAGCTTGCTGCCGTCGTGGACAACATTGATGAGAGGCTCTTAGAGGATATCCTAGAGGAGGCCGCCGCCAACTCTACTCGTGAGGGCGTTGCTTCCAGCCCGCCGCTGCTGGAGCCAGACCTGGAGGCCAGATCTGATTGGCCTTCACGGAGAGTCTGGGAAGTATAATTTTCTGTGATGCTTTCTGCATAACTTCTCCGTTTAAAATTTCTGATTTGTTTTGTTCTTTGGTGTAGAAGGAGAAGGTGTTGGCGGCCATTGCAAAGATAATTGACCAACGAGACCGGGTGATCTCTTACAAGGAGGTAGAGATCGCCTGGCTAGACGCGAAGCTGCGGCTTTCGGGGCAGAGCACCGGTCGGATGCTGTCGCCTCGCAGACCGTTCTTGCCGATGTAGAGGCCGAGAATACTAGTCTGAAAGAGGAGAATGCCTGGCTACGACAAGAGAACGAGCAGATCACCGGGCATCTTAGCCAGCTTGGAGGGAGCTGACGGAGCTGGGAAACCACCTGAGCCTCCAGATATGCCCCCACGAGATTGAGCAGCTGATGTGGTCGCGGATGTGGGGAGGGGTCAATATATATTGGCGTATCGTGCGGCTTATTGACCGTAATTTCCCGGTGGACCTGCTTAATATGTCAAACAGGTCCGCCTAAATCCACGAAACTCTCGTGAGGGATCCGCGAGACGGTCAGGTGCCGCCTTCGCCGCCTCCTTAGCATTTTGTCGATTTTTAGTCTTCCCTTTGTATTATGTATACTGTAATACATTTGAAAGTGAGCATTTTTTCACTTTGTGTCTATTTCTTTTCACTACTTTGTGCTTACATGTTTGCTGTACTGGACGGCCAACTCAGTTGGCTAGAGGCCATTGCATTACTACCAAAGGATTGAAATCCTTAGGTTGTTTTTTGTAGGCGGCTTGTGTGTGTGTTAGTCGGCCAAGTAGTGGCGGCTTGCGAGTGAAGCCTAGTGATGCTACCCAAGAGCTGACTTGGGTGGCCAACGTTCAAGAATAATTTTTTTCCCTTCGACCATCGTTGACTGATCACACTATCTCCTTCCGGAGGAGGTCGTTGCGTGTGCTACGCTAGCCCCCTAAGACTTTGACCGCTGACAGGCTATTTGGATGACCAAGGTTTAGATTGGACCACCTATGGGCCGCCTGTATGACCAGGATTTAATACGACCGCTAATGGGCCACTCGGATGACCGAGGTTCATACTAGACCGCTTATGGGCCACCAGGATGACCAGGGTTTAAATACGACCGCTAATAAGCCGCTCGGATGACCGAGGTTCATATTCAACCACTTATGGGCTGCCTGGATGATCAGGGTTTAGTAATGAGAGGGTAAAGACCCTCCCGACTTATGGGCAATCTTGGTCGGGTAAACCTGCAAGGCAAACACATATATATATATATGCACACAGGAAAGGGAAAGGCAGTTTATTAAGGAAACACTTATTTTGACAAATTGAAATAAGCAGGTGAATGTGTACACTCAATAATGCAAGTACATACCTGGGTCTCTTATTAAAAGTAATGTTTGAGGTGGATCACGTTCCACGTTCATGGGACCAACTTTTCATCCTAGTTTTGGAGTTTGTACGCTCCGTTTCGCAGGACGGCAAAGACTAGGAAAGGCCCTTCCTAATTCGGGGAGAGCTTTTTGAGGCCGGCCAGCTTGCCTGTGGTCTCGACGCCTCGTAGGACCAGGTCTCCAACATCGAATTGCCGCACCTTTACCTTTTTTATTGTAGTATCGGGCAATTTGATATTGGTAGGCCGCTGTCCACATTCTGGCGACGTCGCGGGCTTCCTCCAACAAGTCTAAGTGTTCCCTTATTTTCTGGGCGTTACTCTGTGGGTTAAACGATTCCACCCTAAGACTTGGAAGCCCAATTTTGACTGGAATTATCGGTTCAATCCCGTAACAGAGACTGAATGGTGTCTCGTGCGTTGGTTCTTTTGGGGTTATCCTGTAAGACCAGAGGACTAAGAGGAGCTCGTCTACTCAGGAGCCCCTACGTCTTCCAACTTGGTCTTTAACCCGTGGAGTAGCGTTCGATTCGTGACCTCCACCTGTCCATTCTCTTGGTGGTATGCTACCGAAGTGTGGACTAACTTGATGCCAAAGCTAGCGCAATATTTGGTGAAGCGTTTCTCGAGAATTGGGTCCCGTTGTTGATCACGACGACCTCTGGGATGCCAAATCTTCTGGCGAAGGAATTCAAGAGTGTTGTGCTCTGTAATTTTTGCCAGTGGGATAGCGTCGACCCATTTGGTGAAGTAATCGATACCCACGATGATAAACTTTCTTTTTCCCGTGGTAATGAAAAATGGGCCGAGAATATCGAGCCCCCATTGCGCGAAGGGCCAAGGGGCCTGAAGTGTCTTCAGGTCAGTGGACTGCTAGCGGTGAAGGTTACTGTAAAGCTGACAGCTTTCACAATTCTTCACAAATTCGAGCACGTCCTTTTTCATCGAGGGCCAGTAGCAGCCCTACCGCATGATTTTGAAGGCTAAGTTTTTTCCGCCAACATGTGATCCGCAAATTCTGAGGTGAACTTCGCCCAAAGCGTAGTCAGCCTCATCGGGAGTTAAGCATCGGAGGTATGGGGTCGAGTAACCATAGCGATATAGCCGCCTATCAACCATAGTATACCAGCCGACTGTCTTTTTAATTCACTTAGCCTTCTCTGCGTCTTCTGACAACGATTCGTCAGTCAGATAGTTAAGGTAAGTCGTCATCCAGTTTTTCGTTTTGAAAATCTGCATCACCTCCTGCCTCTCTATGTTGGGAGTATTCAGAATCTCCCTCATATCCCTCGAGTACTGTTCTGGATTTTTAGCTGCCGCAGCTCTAACTAGCTAGTCCGCTTTCCTGTTTTCAGTTCTGGGAACATAAATTAGGGTTAGTTTGTCGAAACCCTGGGCGGCCTCCCTCGCTTTTGCCAAGTACTTGGCCAGATGAGGGTTGTTTACCTCAAAATCTCTGTTAATCTGGTTAACGATTAGTTCAGAGTCGCTGTAGACCATCAACCTCTTGGCAGATCACTCCTTTGCTAATAGTAATCTGGCTAACAGAGCTTCATACTCGACAATGTTGTTGGTTGCCGAAAAATCAAGTCTGAGGGAATACTTCACCTCAAACCCGTCTGGGGTCGTGAAGACCACTCCAGCGCCACTACTGGCATCCATAGACGATCCGTCTAAGTGGAGTACCCATTCTGGAACTCCGTCAAGCTGTACTGCGCTTTCTGTGGGTTGTTCTTCGAGAACAGGGGTCGTGGTCTCAACAATGAAGTCGGCTAGAGTCTGCACTTTTATAACACGTCTGGGTCAGAATTCGATGTCAAACTCGTCCAACTCGATAGCCCATTTCACCAGCCATCCGAAAACGTCGGGTTTCTGGAGTATATTTTTTAGAGGCTGGTCAGTGAGAACCGCTACGCAGTGCGCCTGAAAGTACGGCCTTAACTTCCGCGTAGAGAATGCAAGTGCTAAGGCCAGCTTTTCTACTCGTGAGTAGCGGGTCTCTGGGCCGGTCAATGTTTTACTCATGTAGTAGACCGGCCGTTGAGTGTCGGAGTCCTGACGTACAAGGACAGAACTGAGGGATACCTCCGACACCGGCAGGTAAAGATACAGCTCTTCTCCACCCTTGGGCGACACTAGTAATGGCGGGCTGGCCAAATACTGTTTCAATTCATCGAAGGTTGTTTAGCAGTCTGCTGTCTATTGAAACCCGTTGGATTTTGCCCCTCTCAGAGCCTTAAAGAAGGGCTTGTAGTTGTCGCCAGACTTCGTAAGAAAGCGGGATAACGCAGCTAGCCGTCTAGTTAATTGCTGGACGTCCTTCACACTCCGCGGGTTGCCATGTCTGCGAGGGCCTTAATCTTCTCTAGGTTTGCCTTAATCTCCCGTTGGGAGACAATAAAACTCAAGAATTTACCAGAGGCTACCTCAAAGACACACTTAGTGGGGTTCAGCTTCATGTGTACTTGCAGAGCACCTCAAACGACTCTGCCAGGTTACAGATGTGGTCGCTGGTGACCCTACTCTTGACAAGCATGTCATTGACATAGACCTCCATATTGCGACCAATTTGTTTTTTAAACATCTTGTTGACTAGTCGTTGATAGGTTGCTCCAACGTTTTTCAGTCCAAAAGGCATCACTTTATAGCAGCAGGTACCCTAATCTGTCATGAACGAGGTATGCTCATCATCTTCCGGACTCATCTGGATCTGGTTGTAACCCTAATAGGCGTTCATAAAGTTTAGCAGCTCATGTCCGGCTGTTGGGTCAACCAGCAGGTTGATCCTGGGCAAGAAAAAGTGGTCCTTTAGGCAGACTTTATTGACGTCGGTAAAATCGATGCACATCCACCATTTCCCATTACTTTTCTTTACCAGGATGACGTGAGAGAGCCAATCCGGATAGTGGACTTCTCTAATAAATCTTACGTCTAGCAATTTCTTGACCTCCTTCTGAATGGCGATGAACTTTTCCACGGAGTGATTTCTCCACTTCTGTTTGACGTGCTTTTGGTCAGGATCAAACCCCAACTTGTGGACCATCACCTTAGCCAGAATCCCAGGCATGTCTATTGGAGTCCACGCGAAAATATCAGCGTTCCGTCGCAGGAACGTGATCAATTCATCGCGCAGTGTTTCGGCGAGTGAGCCGCCAATTTGTACACACCTTTTTAGTTCCTCCAGGTTCAGTGGGACTAGATCTGTGACTTCACCGGACTGCGCTTGCTGCAGAGTTGTCTCATCTCGATGATTGAGTTCCCTAACCATTCTAGTGCTGCCGTTAGGGGTAGTTTGAGAAATGTAACATGTCCGCCCAGTAACTTGGTCACCTAACACCTCTCCTACACTGTAAGGCGTTCGAAACTTTATCTTGAGGTGTAGAATCGAGGTGACTATCCCAAATGCTGTTAAACACGGTTTGCCTAGTATAGCGTTATAAATAGAATGTAGGTCGACCACCAAAAAGGTGAGTGTTCAACTCGCTATTTTTGGATACGTGTCCAAAGTGACCTCCAGTTGGATTGTCCCTTAGATGGGCATTGGCTCATTGTCAAGGCCATACAATGGGCCTTAGGCAGGTTTTAATTGGTTCTTTTTTAAGCCTAGTTTAAAGAATACATTCAAGTAAAGCAAGTTCTTTGAACTACTATTATCAATAAATACTCGCTTTAGTTGGTAGTCGACACTACCGTTTGAAACGAACGCGGATACAACAAGGAGGTCAGCATGGGGGGACATTATATGAATCAAATCATCATCATTGAAGCTAATGGTGTTGTCCGCTGTGCGCTACTTTTTCCTCCTAGTTTGCTGCTCATTATCGTTGATTGGGTTTTTGATAAGTCGGGTGGTGACCATATTAACCACCCCTGTCGCAACCCAATTTCAGGGAGGAGATGACTCCTGCCCTTCTCCGCCAGCTGCTCCAGAACTCTACCCAGGGCTCCTAACAAACTTGGTGAGGTGGCCCTTGCAAATCAGCTCCTTAATCTCCCTTTGCAATATCTTACAGTCTTCAGTAGAATGTCCAGTAGAGCAGTGAAAATCGCAATACTTCGACTGGTTCTCGGTATCCTTTAGTGGTTTTCGCCACTTCAGAAATTTTTTCCTGCGGATCTGCATAAGGACATTTGAGCGTGTGTCCGTCAGGGGTGTAAAACTGGTGGGCCCGTAATCTCTGCGTTCTAGCGACCCAGTTCTGTGCTGCTTAAGGCAGGAGTAATCACCGCCGCTATATTTTCTTTTTTCCTCTCTAGAGAATGAGCAAGGCTGATTTGCCCATTCTGGGCATTTTACTTCGTTGGCCTTCTCTATTGCTGCATAGGCCCGGGTGATTAATTTTACTTTTCGGAAGGTCTGGGAATTCTTGTGGGCCAGGTGCTTGAAGAAGTCCCCATAGGTCAGTGCGGAGATGAAACTGCCCAGTTTTATCTCTTCCGTAATCCGGAGAATCCGCCTGGCCTCTACCACAAAGCGGTATAGAAATCTCTGTGGGTTCTCTCCTGACTTCTGCTTAATATGGGAGAGGTACCACGACTACTTCTTTTCCCATCTGCTCGAGGCATATTGAGCCAGGAAGAATCTGTGAGCTTTTGAAAGCTGTTGATGGTGCCTGAAGGGAGGTGATGAAATCAGATGCGGGCATCTCCCTTCAGCATGAGTGAAAAGCAGCGGCACATTACTGAGTCTTCCAACCCTTGTAGACTCAGATGAGTGTGAAAGTGATCCAAATGGTTAACCGGATCACTGCTTTCATCGTATGAGTCAATGAAGGCATCTTAAACTTGGTGGGCAGTGGACGATTTAGGATCTCCGCTGTGAAAGGAGATTTATCAAGGTCAACAGCGTGCTCATCGTCCTTGAACACGCAGTTCTAAATCTTATCCACCTGTGGATCTACGCGAGTAGCGTTGGCAGATCTCTTAGAGTTGAGGTAAGCCCTTAACTCTATTTTGTCCCCGGAGGGTCCAGTAGCCGGCTCGTTACTGCCTCCAGCGGACCTGGCAATTCTGGAGGCTCGCTCCTAGACTGAGTTTTTATTTTCCGCCCGAGAGTATCGGGAATTTTTTCTTTCTAGACTTTCTCCTGGAGTTGTGCTCCCAAAGCGCTCTTCAAGCCTGTTCTAGCCTGGAGCGCGCGAGGAGGTTGGGATTTGATTATTCGTCGGCCTCTCGGGTCTTCTGGCTGGCTTCTTTTCCCTCTAGCCACCTTTTCTGGTGGCCAGCGCAGGGACGGTTGTTGGCGGAGCCCCCTACTATGGCTGCTCTTGTCGAGAGCAGAGTATTTAGAGCAAACAGTTGTTGGTCTGCATCTACTCTATCAGTCGTTGAAAGAAAGGCGCAGGCGCCCCCCTATCGTCCCGTTGACCAGGGTACCAGCAGCGTGATCCTGGTCTGGAGAAACGACGTCTCTAGAGGGATTGCTAGTTTGGGCTCTCGTATTCACCATTGCAAATGAGTCTGGTAGTGAAAAAGAGAGCGTTGTGAGGGATTGTGGTTGGCTTTTTGTAACCGTTTCCCACAGATGGCGCCAATGATGCGTCATTAGATCCAAACTTTGAACAATTTTGGGTTGATCCACTTGTCTGGTTTTGACTCCGTTCATTGAGTTTGGATCCTGCACACCACTAAAACGAACAGGAGGTCACTGTGTCGGCGAAAAGTTGTCCCACCAAAAATATTCTGACGCTCAAGTCAGTAAAGAGCCTTCGAAATTTGGGAAGGTAACTGAAAATGAGAATTGAGGGGGAGAGTGTAAGAGTACGTAGGTTTCCAGATAAAAGAGAGGCGGTGCCGTCTATTGAATCTGGATGGTGGATGAAGGCAGTAGGCGTCTGTCAAAAGGAAGAGCGCTTGTATGCCTTTGATTTGTGTTATTTCTCTCAGGAAGTTAGGATGCTTTACAGAGAGAGAGTAGGGAATCGTTCTGGGATGCGCGGTTGAGAGCACAGTAGTAGATGTTGTGCGAGTGGTTGTTCGCGTGCCCTGAGCGTAGACCCTAGGGCTCTTTGTAATGGTAGCTGGGTGATCTTCCTTGGTTGAAAAGTGTGATTCCCTGCGCCATGTTTGGGCGGCCTTCCTGGTGAGGAAGGCACGCGCTGCCTAATTAGCTGAGATTGTTTCTTTCTCTAGCGGGTAGCGGCTTTTCGAATTTCCTACCTTCTTTTCGAGTATATTACCGTTAGAAGGCTCCACTTGGTAGGAATTGACAAGATCTGGTACCTTCCTTATGGAAAAGGTGCCGATCTTGTCAGTATCCTTTTTTGGAGTTGGTTGAAATTATGGAAGGCGTAGGGTTAAGAAAAGAGCCGTTGCTGACCACCTGTTGGAGTGTAGGCCCAAGTGGACTAGACCCGTAAAAAATCTTTTTATTTTTAGCTTGTTGGTACATTAATTCAGGTCAATACACGGGTTGACCGTCTTGGGCGCGAGTAGGCCGCCTGCCTGTGCGTCGGTAGGTTAATGCTGGCGTTGACCTCCTGATGCGGTTTGAGCTTTTCAGGAATTCGGCCCTCATTTCCTGTTGAGCCAACATTGACCATCCAACAGTGGATCCGAGCCGCCTTTAACTATAGGGCCAGCCCATTTACTGTACACCCATCAAAATATATACTTAGCTAGTATTATAGTCTATATATTATATTTTTTAAAAATATTTTCTATTTTTAAAATTTTTTATGCAATTTTGAATTTTTTTAAAAAAATACCTAAAATTTAAAATAGTAGTTTATATTTTTTGCTTGAATCGGTCTTGTTTAGATTATGAATAAACATGACATTAGCTTGGATGACCGGGTAGTGCTCAGCCCAACTTAATTTGGTGATCACGGATTTTCATTTAAACCCAATCAGAGACTAATCTGAATATGATTTTGATTAGGTCTAGTTCATAGTAAGAAAAACAAATAAAATATCTTAAGATAATTATTCCTAAAAGTTATTAATGAAAGGTTTCATCGGACAACTGGTAATTATTATTCATTGTAATGAAGGATTAATAATTCCTTTTAGAAATATTATTTCTTTCGCTGGAGTAACCAAACAATAAAATAGCAGTTTTATTAGGAATAAGGAAGTAATAAATTTTTTTTTCTACTCTGTACTGTAAACAACTGGTGTAAACCATTCAACTGGGGGGGAGGTTAAGGCCTATTTACCAGTTCATCCTTTCGTTTGATATGTTGATTTCCTCACTCATTCTCTTGGAATAATTATGTCTGATGGGTAGGCTCATAGCTAGCAGGCCCAATAAGAAAGTAGCCCAAAATTCAGAAAGATCCAACATGCGTTAGACGATCAACGCACTAGCGTTGACCACCCGGCTCACAAAAAGACAACCAGAAGCGCTCCTTCAAGGCGGTTAACATTTCTGTTAACCAGAAGTATTGTAGCAGCAGACCGCGAAAGACGTTAAACCTAATACGGACCAAGCCCAGTTTGGCAGGCGATCCCGTACACGAAAAGTAATGATCCTTTCCTTGATTACACGCTTTTCACAAAGTCAATTTCCTTTGAAAAATGTAGCAACAGATTTAACGCCTTCACCATGAGGAAGGCACCGGATTCTCTCTTCTCACCAACAATAGAGTCTAACGGTCACAAAAATATGAAAGGAAAGTGGATAACATGGAGATTTGTTATACCGCTCAGAAGGAAATGATCCATCAAATCACGCTAGTCACGCCCACCAACTCAGAGAAGGCCGCCGAGTGCCAGGCCAAGGATCACGCCTCCCTAGCCAAGGAAGGTGGCTCTCCCCACCTTCTATATAAACCCAGAGTCTTCACTCTGAAAGGGACATACACTTTTATAAGTACTCACGCTCTCTAAGACAACAGAGGCTTCCTGATACAATCTGAACCACAAATGTAAACAGTGTTGGAGTAAACTCTCTCTCTAAAGCATTCATCTTCCAATCCCACTCAAGGCCTCCAGACTACAAAGTCTTCTCCCGCTCTCTAAGAACAGTCCTCCAAAGCTTCCACGCTTTCGGGACACAACTTTCACTCATTCTCCGTGAACAGTGAGTTACAATTCATACTTTCAGCGAGCCACGAGAACGTCTCTGCTTCTTCAAGCCAACATTCCTGACAAACTTACTCTCAAACTCTCTCTTTTACTTACCAGTTCCCCTTCCAAAGTTTGAAGGCTTGTTATTGACTTGAGCGTCGGAGTGTCATCAGTGGGACAACCTCCCGCCGGCACCTGACCTCTCGTTTTCTGTAGTGGTGTGCAGGATTCAGACTCAACGAATGGATCTGGATCAAATCAACCACCGGAATCTGAAACTGTTTGAAGTCAGATCTAGGTACACATCATAGCCGCCATCTGTGGGAAGCGCTTACAAAAAGTCAATTATGTTTCCCAGAAACTCTCTCCGATCAACATTCTTGAACAGAATGGTGAACACGAGGGCGCAAGCAAGCAAGATAGCCGGAGACACAGTCTCACCAAACCAGGACCACGCCATCGGCGCCGTGGTCAACGGGGTAGCCGGTGGAATTCCGGCGTCCTTTTTCTAAAACCTGGCGGAGCACATGCACAATACAGACAGAATGCTCCAGATACTCTGCGCCCCCAAGGAGCAAGAACAGTTGGGGGCTGCACCAGCGGTGGCCCCAGCACCGGCATCCAAACGAGGAGGCCAAAGAAAGAAAGTTTCGGCCCAACGGACCGGAAGACTAACCAGCGCTCCCGCGCCAATATCCTCACACGCCCAAAGTCGTTTAAGGCGTGAGGAGCGAGAAACCAGCGCAACTCTAGATGAAAGTCCAGAACGAAGGCACCCTAGATACTCCTGAGTGGAGTCTAGGCCCCAGGCTCAAGAGGGAGCCTCCCGAGCCGTGAGATTAGCCAGAGGCAGTAGCCGTCCTACTGCTGGACCAGCCCGGGAAAGAATGGAGTTGAGAGCACATTTCAACTCAAAAAGATCTGCTAATGCCGTTTCAGCAGATCCAATGTTGGAGAAGGTATAGAACCGCATCTTCAAAGATGACAGATGCACCGCCAACATCAACAGATCTCCCTTCACGGTGGAGATCTTAAACCATCCGATGCCGGCAAAGTTCAAAATGTCAGCCTTTGACTCTTACGATTGGAGTGTGGATCCTGTCGACCATCTCGCCCACTTTCGCACCCATCAGGGTCTACAAGGACTGGATGACACAGTCATTTGTCGGTACTTTTCCCTCACTCTAAAAGGGGACGCACGCATTTGGTTCCATTATCTTCCCACAGACTCGATCTGAAGCTTTCAGGAGCTTGTGGATCTTTTCTTATCTTAGTACGTCTCCAACTGCCGGGAGAAAAAACAGCCGTGGCATCTGTCGCATATCAAGCAGAAGCATGGAGAGAACCAATGGAGGTTTCTAGATCGCTTCGTGGTAGAAGCCAGGCTGATCCCTTGACTCACGAAGGAAATGAAACTGGGCACTTTCATTTCAACGCCGGCGCATGGAGAGTTCTTTAGGCACCTGGCGCATAAGAATCCGCAGACCTTTCGGAAAGCGGAGGCTATCTCAAGGGCCTATGTAACAGCAGAGGAGGCCAATGAGGCGAAATGTCCTGACTGGCCTGAACAGCCACACTCTTTCCCTCGTGAAGGAAAGAGGAAGCACAATGGTGATAGTTACCCCCACCAAAAGCACCACAGGACTGGGCCGCCAAAGCGCAAGGACTACGGACCCATCAGCCTGACGCCCCTAACTGATACGTGCTCAAACGTCCTCATGCAGATCCGTGGGGAGAAGTTCCTTAAGTGCCCAAAACCACTTGAGAAGGCAGAGGGAGGAAATCTAGCAAAGCATTGCGATTTTTATCGATCTTTCGGGCACTCCACAGAGGACTGCAAGACTCTTCAGAGGGAGATTAAAGAGCTAATCAGAAGGGGCCATCTCACCAGGTTTGTCAAAGGCCCTGGTAAAAGTTCTGGCAACACGGGCGGAAAAGGATCAGGGACCTCTTCACCACAGAACCGGGTCACAGTAGGAGTGGTCAACATTATCATTATCCGGCCAATCAAGACTCTGGCGGACAACAAGGACCAGCATGCAGGGAGAAAGAAGCAGTGCACTACTGACAACGTCATTAATTTTAGTGACGATGACTTGGCACATGTAGTTTTCCCCCATACAGACACCCTCGTTGTATCAGCACTCATTTTCGACGGTAGTATTGACTACCAGATAAAACGTGTATTTATTGATAATTAAAGTTCACGTGATTTGCTTTACCTCGATGCGTTTTTTGAACTCGGTTTGAAAAAGAGTAAACTAAAATATGCAGAAGGCCCATTGTATAGCCTCGACAATGAACTAGTGCACGTTCAAGGGATGATCAGACTAGAAGTCACCTTAGAAACGTACCCGAGAACGACAAGTCGTACGCTTACCTTCTTGGTAGTCGACTTGCCCTCTGTGTACAGCGCAATACTAGGCCAACCATGCCTAGCAGCGTTCGGGGCCGTCACTTCAATACCACACCTTAAAATGAAATTTCCAATGCCATATAGTGTGGGCGAAGTGTTGGGTGACCAAGTTACTGGGCGGACATATTATATGTCCTAAATCGCTCCTAACGACAACACCAAAACAGTGGGAGAACTTGACCATCGAGACGATGCAACCTTGTAGCAAGCACAGTCTGGTGAGGCAACCGACTTAGTCCCACTGAATCTGGACGATCCAGAAATGTGTGTACGAATCGGCGGCTCACTCATCGGCGCGCTATGCGAAGAACTGATCTCATTCCTGCAACAGAATGCTGACATCTTCGCATGGACTCCCGCTGACATGCCTGGGATTTCAGACAGGATAATGGTCCACAAGTTGGGTCTCGACCCGGATCGAAAACCTGTCAGACGGAAGCGGAGAAACCACTCAGTAGAAAAGTTAATCACCATCCAGAAGGAAGTAAAGAAACTGATTGAGGCCGGATTCATTAGGGAGGTTCAATACCCTGATTGGCTCTCCAACGTTGTCTTGGTAAAGAAGAGCAACGAGAAGTGGAGAATGTGCATTGACTTCACCGACGTTAATAAAACTTGTCCGAAAGACAACTCTTATTTACCCAAAATCGACCTGCTGGTGACTCAACATTCGAACGTGAGCTCTTGCACTTCATGGATACCTACTCAGGCTGCAATCAATCCGGATGCGTCCGGAGTATAAAGAGAATACCTCGTTCATGACAGACCAGGGGACCTATTGTTATAAAGTGATACCCTTTGGACTAAAGAATGCTGGAGTCACCTACCAGCGACTGATGAATAAAATGTTCAAAAAATAGATCAGCTGTAATATGAAAGTCTATGTTGACGACATGCTCGTCAAGGGCAGAGTTATGGGCGACCATATCAGCGACCTGGTGGAGTCCTTTGAGGTGCTCCGCGAGTATCAAATGAAGTTGAATCCGACTAAGTGTGTCTTCGGGGTGGCCTTCGAAAAATTTCTGGGTTTCATCGTCTCCCAATGAGGGATTGAAGAAAAACCCAGAGAAGATCAAGGCTCTCGCGGACATGGCTCCCCCGCGAAGCGTCAAGGATGTCCAGCAACTGACTGGACGATTGGCAGCCTTGTCCCGCTTCCTAGCAAAGTTTAGCAACAAGTATCAGCCATTCTTTAAGGCACTAAGGGGAACAAAATCGAACGATTTTCAATGGACTGCAGATTGTCAGGCAGCCTTCGAGGAGTTGAAGCAGTACCTGGCTAGCCCGCCATTACTAACGTCACCCAAGGACGGTAAAGAGCTGTACCTCTACTTGGCAGTATCGAAGGTGTCCCTCAACCTCGTCCTCGTAAGCTAGGACTTCGATACCCAACGACCGGTTTACTATGTGAGCAAAACGTTGGCCGGCTTAGAGACACGCTACTCGTGCATGGAAAAGTTGGCCTTAGCTCTGATATTTTCCGCGCGAAAACTAAGGCCCTATTTTCAGACGCACCGTATCATGGTTCTCACTGACTAGCTTCTGAAGAGCATACTCCAGAAACCCGATGTTTCGGGATGGTTGGTAAAGTGGGCTATCGAGTTGGGCGAGTTTGACATTGAGTTCAGGCCCAGGCCAGCCATAAAGGCGCAAGCTCTGGCTGACTTCATTGTTGAGACCACGACCCCGATTCTTGAAGAACAGCCCTCAGAGAAGGCAGAACAGCGCATGGAAGCTCCAGAATGGATGCTCCACGTGGACGGATCCTCCACTGACAGGGGCAGTGGAGCAGAAGTGGTTCTCACGACCCCCGACGGGTTTGAGGTGAAATACTCCCTTACACTCGGTTTCCTAGCTGCCAACAATGTTATCGAATACGAAGCCCTGCTAGCTGGGTTAAGATTAGCAAATGAGTGCTCAGCTAAAAGGCTGATTATTTTTAGCGACTCTGAGCTGATCGTCAACCATGTTAATGGAAACTTCGAGGCAAATAACCCACATATGGCCAAATACTTGGCCAAAGCAAGGGAGGCCGTCCGCAACTTCGACAACCTAACCTTGGTCCATGTTCCCAGAACTGAGAATTGGACGGTTGATCAGCTGGCAAGAGCAGCAGCGGCAGAAAATCCATAACAGTACTTGAGGAACATAAGGGAGGTCCTGAGCGCACCCAGTATAGAGGGACATGAAATGAGGCAGGTCTACGAAACTAAAAACTGGACGACACCCTACCTAAGATATCTAGCGGACGAAACATTGCTAGAAGACGCAGAAGAAGCCAGGCGAATAAAGAGAACGGCTGGATGGAACACTATAGTCGACGGGCAGCTGTATCGTCGCGGGTACTCAACTCCGTACCTTCGTTGCCTAACCCCAAAAGAGGCGGACTATGTCTTGAGTGAAGTGCACTTTGGGATTTGCGGATCGCACGTGGGTGGTAAGAACTTAGCATTCAAAATCATGCGGCAAGGTTACCACTGGCCCTCGATGAAAAAGGATGCACTCGAGTTCGTAAAAAGGTGTGAAAGCTGCTAGCTTAACGGCAACCTTCGCTTCCAGTCGTTCGCCGAACTGAAATCCCTTCAGGCACCATGGCCCTTCGCGCAATGGGGGCTTGACATTTTTGGCCCATTTTTCATTACAACCGGGCAAAGGAAGTTTATTATAACGGGCATCGACTACTTCACAAAGTGGGTCGAAACCGTCCCGCTGGCCAAAACCACTGAACACAATGCACTTGAGTTCGTCCGTTAGAACATCATTAGCAGATTTGACGTTCCAGAGGTCATTATGACTGACAACAGAACCCAATTCTCGAAAAAATGCTTCACCAAGTACTGCACCAGCCTTGGAATTAGGTTGGTCCACACTTCGGTGGCATACCCCCAAGCGAATGGACAGGTGGATGTCACAAACCGAACGCTACTCTATGGGCTCAAGATCAAGCTTGAGGATGCAGGGGGCTCTTGGGTAGACGAGCTCGCCTCAGTCCTTTTGTCTTACTGAACAACTCCGAAAGAACCAACGCGCGAAACGTCCTTCAGCCTTATCTATGGGACTGAAGCGGTGCTCCCGGTCAAAATTGGGCTTTCTAGTCTTATTGTGGAATCATTCGACCCACAGGTTAACTCCCAACAGATTCGAGAACACCTAGACTTGCTAGAAGAAGCCTGCGATGCCGCTAGAATATGGACCGCAGCCTACCAGCATCGAATCGCCCGGTACTACAACAAGAAGGTGAAAGCGAGGCAGTTCGACGTTGGAGACTTGGTCTTATGGAGCATCGAAGTCATAGGAAAGGTGACCAGCCGAAATAAGCTCTCCCCCAACTGGAAAGGACCTTTTCTGGTCCCTGCCGTCCTACAAAACGGGACATACAAGCTCCGAAACTAAGACGAAAAATTGGTCCCACAGACGTGGAATGCAGTCCACCTCAAATACTACTACCAGTAGAGACCCAGGTATGTGTCTTGCAAAATTGTACGTATCTTGCATTTGCGTGCGCGATTCGATTAAGTAAAATAAGTATTTCCTTAGCATGCTGCATGTCCATATTTATATATGTGTTCCTCATTGCATGTTCAAATCGACCTAGACTGCCCCTAAGTCGGGAAAGTCTTCACCCTCTCGTTACTAAACCCTGGTCATCCAGGCAACCCATGAGCGGTCATATTTAAACTCTGGTCATCCAAGCGGCCAATGAACGATCGTATTTAAGCCCTGGTCATTCAGGCGGCTCATGAGTTGTCGTATATGAACCTTGGTCATCCAAGTGGCCCATTAGCGGTCAAAAAAATCTTATGGGGTTAACACAGCACATGCGACGACCACCTTCGTAAGGAGATAGCGTGATCAATCAACGATGGTCAGTTGAAACAAAATGCTCCACCAAAGCAGGCCACCCGAATCTACACCTGGGCAGCGCCGCCAAGCTTCACTCGTGGGCGAATTCCAAGCCGACTTAACATACACAACGACCTAGAAGACAACTTTAACGCTCCAAAAACAAAGCGGGCGGCCAACTCACAAGACACTCTGCTCAGTTGACCGCCAAGAATGTCAAAGAAGCAAAATATAAAGGCAAGAGCATGTGACAAACACAGGGCTACTTGTATTATTGTTGAATCAAGAGATAGAACATTGAATTCAAAATAATAATAATAATAATAATAATAATACATATACAATCACAAAAGCTACGGGGGCGGCGGGGGCCTTTGGCTGTCTCGAGGCTCCCCCCACAAGGTTGTCTCGATGCTGAGCTAACTGGTTCAATAAATTAATAAGATCTACAGGAAAGTCAGGATCAGCCAGCCGCACAATACGCCAGCTAATATTGACCCCTTCCCACAACAGTGCTAACATCATGCCCTCAACCTCGTGGGGGCGGATACGAAGACTCAAATTGTTCTCTAAGGTTGCTATTTGCCCAGCAAGTTGATCGATGCCCTCTTTGGCTCGTTTATTCTCCTCCTTCAAACGGGCGACATCAACCTTCAAACTTCGGTTCTCCGCCTCCACGCCCGCTAGAACAGCCTCTAAGGCAGTTGTGTCCTCACGGTGCTCAGCCCCCTAAAGCCGCCAGCTTAACTTCGAGTCAGGTGATCTCCTTATCCCTATCAGAGATCGCCAAGTCTCTCTAACGGGCGACCTTAGCCTTCAAACTCAAGTTTTCTGCCTTCACGCCCATCAGAACAGCCTCTAAGGCAGCCGTGTCCTCACGGTGCTCAGCCCCCAAAGCCGCCAGCTTAGCTTCGAGCCAGGCGATCTCCTTATCCCTATCAGAGATCGCCAAGTCTATCTGCCTGAGCACCTTAGCCATTGCGCTCGTCACTCTATCCGCTTGCATAAAAAAGGAAAAGGGGATTAGAAAGGGCAAATCGAAAGGTAAGGTGGGCAACAGAGCTTATACCTCCCAGATTCTCCGCGTCGGTCTTTCTGGCCTCGCACCCAATTCTGACACAACAGTGACGAGCCAGGAAGGGGGCCCACGTCGACGGGGCTGGCAGCAACCTCAGCCATGAACTCCGCCATGGGATCCTCTGGAATGCCCTCCCTCCTGGCTGGCTCTCTGGAAGCGATGGGAGTTTTAAAAATCTGCTCCTGTTGCTCCGCTAGAATCACCACAATATGGGATCCAACTGACGGCTCCTGCGGCCCAAGTGCCTCAACAGGCGGCTCACGAGTCGACTCAGATGGCGCAGGCTGCGCTAGGACAACGCCGCCGCTCAACTTGGTCTTATAAGTCTCAATGGCCGCCTCAACTTCTACCTTAAATGCGACGCCAACGCCCCCAAAACGTCCCGCATAAAGGTAGTCAAGCCCAGAGGACGACGAAGACGGCGCCACTGAGGCTGCCCTCTTTCACCTTGGACTGGGAGGGCTCGAATCAGTAAGGCGGGGACCAATAATGTTGCCCTTCTTCATCTTCTTTTTCTCCAAGATCTCCGGCGGCGGAATCCTCAATTTTTGGATTGGAGACGGAGGCCCCCAATTAGCCTTCTTCGCCTCCGCACGAGAGACTAAATGCTCTCTTCGGAAGTCCTTCAGGTTCTTCTCTATCAGCTTAACCAACCCAGAGTCTCCACTTTGAAAGGGACGGATGCTTTTAGAAGTACTCACGCTCTGTAAGACAATAGAGACTTTCTAATACAATCTGAACCACGAACGTAAACAGTGTTGGAGCAAACTCTCTCTCTAAAGCGTTCATCTTTTAATCTCACTTAAGGCCTCCAGACTACAGAGTCTTCTCCCGCTCTCTGAGAATGGTCTTCCAAAGCTTCCACGCTTTCAGGACACAACTTTCACTAGTTCTCCGTGAACAGCGAGTTGGAATTCATACTCTCAGCGAGCCACGAGAATGTCTCTACTTCTTCAGGCCAACACTCCCGACAAACTCACTCTCACTCTCTCTCTTTTACTTACCAGTTTCCCTTCCAAAGTTCGAAGGCTTGTTACTGACTTAAGCGTCAGAATATTTTCAGTGGGACAACCTTCCGTCGGTACCTGACCTCTCGTTTTCTGTAGTGGTATGCAGGGTTAGACTCAGCGAATAGAGCCGCATCAAATCAACCACCCGAATTCGAGACTGTTCGAAGTCGGATAGAAGTATGCATTAATGTCGTTGCTTGGCTAGATTTTATTTGAGAATAATCATTCTCGTGCAAGTTCTCATCACCGAAGTAGGAATAGTTGAAAAGAAGGGGATCTAAAATTATTTATTTCCAAAGTTATGGGCAGTAACTGTGGCGGTTGTAGTGATCTGCTATGGTGACTGTCATGTTGGTTATGACTGTAGTGGGGGCTATGGCGATAGCAGCGACAATAATATTAACAGTGGAGGCAATATTGGCAGTGGCTGTGGTGGTGGCGGCGCAATGGTTGTAGGTATGTTAATAATG
>JAODPA010100150.1:0-51915 GCA_025585075.1 Nepenthes mirabilis | reverse complement strand
TCTTCATTTTTTTTTTAAAATTATCAGCAAAGATAATAATCTATATTATTTTTGTGAGTATCTTTATCATTAATTTACTTAGAATCCTCATGATAAGCATTCTCAAAATCTATACAAACCAAACTAAATCTTTTTGTCTTTTTCATAAATTTCTCTAGCAATCCAATCAAGATGATACAGAGCAGCCAAATTGATTTTCAGAGATATCACCTTATTCTATGATCAATTACTCGTTATCAGGGCTTTATAGTGATGCTTTCCTGGATTCGGATTCTCGTGCGGATTAGGGAGTTTTTGGATTCCTCGTCTGAATCGGATCGCGAACAGGTTCGGTCTCCGCGTCTCTCAACCTGGGCCATGCGCACCACAAACTATAAACAAGAGGTCAGAGGACGGCGAGAGGTTGTCCCACTGTAAATACTTAATATCCTGATATAATATAGACTTTGAATATCTCCTTTATTTTATAAAGAAAAACTGAATTTCCTTCCCACTTAACTACACCTGCAAACAAAGTTTTCCTGCTTTAGTTTACTCTTGCAATTTCCTAGAAAATGTCACCAGGAACAGTAAAAAAAAAAAAAAAATGAAGTTTTCCCCATTGCCAAGAGAAATACTGATCAGCTACCAAGCCAGCTTGGTGGAGGTAATGGGGCAGGGATGAATCACATTAACAAGTTCAAGCTTATTGGGGGTGATAAATACAAGCACAATGGCTATAATTTTCCTCACCTTTCTAGGCTCCAAAGATGAGGCCAAGCAGCACAAATTGCAAGTTTCTTCAGGGAATTTCTGCAGGAAAATTTCGAATTGCTAGCCAGTTCATTAAATTCACCTGTACAACAAGCTTCTAAACAAATTTGAAATTTCCCCCGCACAGTGGGATGTTTAGATTTCTCTCCACCCTGCAAATTTATGGAGATTTTATGCCTCACGGGCAGCATAGACTGACCCTTCAGGTCTACTACAAAACTGGACCTTGGAAAGAAGAGTACACTTGCAACGAAAGCGATCTCCGGCAATCCATAGGGGCATATGCTGCTGATTTGATGATTCATCTCATCGTGTCTCACATGCTATCATCAGACATCCTGTTGGACCAGCTAATCTCTATTTCAAGTGTTCTGGATCCATCTTTGTTGCTGTCATGGTTGAGGTTGAACAAACCACTATACACTCCTTCAGTCACCACTTTGTCTATTTGAATAGTGACTCTTCCTAGAGTTGTCTGGAAAAGCCAATCATACAATCATCAGAAACAGTTTTTTTGTTTTCTTTTCAGAAAACAGCCTCAATTTTTCACTGTTAAACAGGCACTGAAAATCCACCATGTCACTAGGCTACATAATTTAAAACTCGTCATGTAGAAATCTGGTGGGGACAGTAACCTCTTTGTTAGAAAGCGAATCGTACATTATTAGAGGAACTGAAAATATAAAACAGATGGGGAATACGAGAAACTAGAAAATAATGGGCGCTGGAGTCAATTGTACGCAGCCATTGGCAAGGGCAGTTCGTTGCATGGAGCTCCCACTATGCGCAAGGATTCGAAAAAGGTCGGACCACTTTGAATCTATTACACATAGTCTTATCTTGCATATGTAAGAAACCGCTTCCACGACTTGAACTACCCATAACCGTCAGGTCACATGCTACAACTCTACCGTTATTTCAAGGCAATATCATGTAAAGGGTTATGAATATATGGCAAGATGGATTTGCTACTGAGAAGTAATAAGAAGGATCCATTGCAGAACTTGTCACCTTTCCAAATGTAGTCTTGGTTTTGCATATGATGTGGAGTTTTTGCCCCTTTGGGGGTACGTCAAAAGCCCATGTAAATGCTTCTTTCCACTCCGGAGAGATGCAGTGACTGATAACCTGAGGGAATTATGAGAAAACCTAGTGATTTACCTAGGACCATTGAATATATAACACAAATCCCTGGAGTTTACAGCATAGCAACTGAATAAGCACTGGAAATCTCTTAATAGGGCATTCAAAATGAAACATGCACAAAGCAGCAGTTTCAGGCTAAGGTTAGCAAGAGGTAAAGCTGTATAAAAATTGTCAGCCTCAACAGACAAAACTGGGGCCCAATTGTTAATCATATACAATAGATAACCAATCAAAAATTATTTACATTCTTTAGGCAGGTTACTTTTGTTAAAATTCTAGAAATAATTGTGTTCAAGGAGATATCATTTGTAAATCAATCACCTACTGACAGATCAGTATCAAAAAAGCATACCATGTATGAAGCTTTTAATATTGATTTAGTTCTTCAGTTTGGCTTCTTAATGGGAGCTCATTCACAGGCATGATAACTGTTTAGTGTTCTAAATTGAATGTTTGAAGAGAAGTGGTAGATCGGGCCGGTGTTATATAAATGATAATACTATATTTTTACAGGGATGTGAAGATGAGGCTCAGCACAATGATAAAATCGCTTTATAGTAACCTGGAGGCTACGGGATTAAATAAAGAAAGAGCCACTCTAAAATGCAAGGGGTAAGACATCACACATCTGACCCTCCCTAGATCTCAAAATGTAAAGTTTTCTATATTGAGATGCCCTTTTTCCTTTTCAAGAAACATACTAGCAAGAAAATTTGTTGACAAATGAGTGTTAAAACACAAGCTTCCATTAAAATTAGGCACTATATTTACTTTACACTTGTCTGTGGGAATGAAAAGAACATCTGCTTGCCATGTTCACCTTTCTCTTTTCACAAAAGCTGTGCAATCTTCCCAAGAAACATGCAATCCAACGAAAAAAAAAAAAAAAAAAAAAAACAACAAAGCTCCCTAAGAATTGCTGAGAAGCTCTTTGCCTAGGAACAACAGATTTGTCCTGTCTACCTAATATCAGCTTCTTATTGCCACCGTTATATATAATTGCCACAGAAATGAGCCAACTACTCCCAGAAGGATTAAATGTATCCTTAAGACTAATGTCCAAATGATGGTTCTTGCACAGCCATTTGAGTATATGATGTTGAGATTCATTTTAGTGGAAAGGCAAATAAGTCAGAAAAATTGATGCATGTATAGCTTATCATCATAGCATTTTTCAAACCAAAAGTTCATCCAACAGTCCCTTCTTCATCTCTACTTACAAGTTCTTCATTAATGGTTTCCTTAAGACTAATGTCCAAATAATGGTTCCTGCACAGCCATTGAGTACATCAAGTTGAGATTCTTTTTAGCAGAAAGGCAAATAAGACAGAAAATCGATGCATACATGGCTTGTAATCACAGGACTTTTCGAACCAAAAGTTCATACTACAGTCCCTTCATTTTCACTTCTAAGTTCTAACAATTTTTTGAACTTAACAAGTACAATCATGATGACTTTGTCATCACATCACTTTTTAAACCAAAAGTTCATCATACAATCCCTTTTTCATTTCCACTTATAAGTTCTAACAATTATTTGAACTCAACAATCATCATGACTTTTCAAACATGGCTTGTCATCACCGGATTTTTTAAACCAGAAGTGCACCCTACAGTCCCTTCTTCATTTCCACTTCCAAGTTCTAACAACTATTTGAACTCAACAAGTGCAATCATGATGACTTTTCATACATCCTCTTCTGGTTTGAACTTCCTTACTCCTTTCCCATTGTAGGCCCTAGAGTTGCCTTCAAAAACTTGATACCACAACCCATCTCTTTCTAAGTCACCAACTCCACACCCAAACTTACTCAAAAACAACCCTTTGCATGTCTTGGAAAGGTTTGGTCTCTAACTCCCTGTCTCCTTGGTTTGCACATAAAATGCAAGCTAAAGGGACAGTCTACACCACTCTACCCGTGACAAGTCCCATTATAGCCTCTCATAAGTCTATTTTCCAATACTTTGAAAGGGTCTATGAAGACATTACGCATGCAATACACCAAAAAGCAAGAAAATATCCTATTGAGCAAATTCAATTGGTTTCCTTTGTGAAATGAAACATCTTGAACCTGCCACCCTTCTTACCACCCTAAACATAGCCAACTACCACACAGCTTTACTTTTTTGCAATTGGCTCAGAGGACAGTTGTATGTACAGTCCTTAAATTGCATCCTTAAATGACTACCAAATATCAGACGTATTAATCAACAATCGGACATGGCAACTTTACGAACTAACATGAAAGCCCACAGATTTCTCGAACCATGGATTTTGTGTCACAGTTTTATAAGGATTGTGCATTACACTTCCTGCTTTTCATTGTTCATTTACCCTTTTTCTCAAGGCATTGAATTGTGCATTTATATGAGTTTTCTTCACCCACTATCCCATTTGCTTGTCTAATATTCCTCATTGGGATGCCCCAAAATGTCCGTGGCACTTTGAAAAGTCAAGAAATAAACACCTTCACTTTCTATAAGTATTTATTTCGTGATGCATATATCATCCAATATTGCGACAATATTGAGATATGTTTTCATATTAGCCATATGTCACAATATATAAGCCGATATTTGACAGATATATCAGCTGATACGGCTGCTAGTGTGCCGTTTTTATAAAATTTTTACCTTTCGATATATCTGATACAATATGTCGAATATAGATATGGCCGCCATCGATACCAATACCGATTATTTCATCCATGATTTCTGTACATCTCGATTTCACTTATGACTATGTCTCAATCTAAACCAGATCAGAAAGTTTCACCCAGTTTCTAATTGAACCCAGCTGAGTAGGTTCAAACAAAAAGTAACAATAGCTTTCACCGCTAGCAAATCAGACAAGAAACCAAACAACCATTTACAGCAGTGTGACTCCCTTGGAATTTCCATCGACATGGCTTCTCTGTTGCATATCAATGATTTTATTCTGTATTTAAAGGTGCCTGGACAATTGAATGTTGACAAATAATACTCGACTACTAACAAGGCAGGAAATCCCTACTATCACATCATGCATTCCCCACCAGACCGCTTCCAACTCACACACATCATCATCACCCACACACCAACCCACCTCCGATGATTTACCCAAAATAGCAAGCCCCATCAATGTCCTACCTCCAACTGATACGAAGAGACCATCTCAACCATCATCTGGACCACCACAATCTATCAACCACACACAACTACCTCCCAGCAATGTCCTACATAAGTTTTTTTCTCTGCATTTCAATTTCCTTGCAATAACTAACTGAAATCCATGTGGTATTTCCTTCTCTTCTATCTCCTCAAACAGGCCCAATGCCATACCCTCATACGCATCAAATAATAAACCCAAAAATTCGCTAAAATCCTTCATGGGATGAAGCAGCACACCCAATGCTTCATTTTGGAAGTTATTGGAATTGACATCAGACTTAGCCAGCTCAACCTTCATCATTCATCAGAAACATTGCACTCTAAATTTACTTAATTAGAAGCTAAGAACACATACTCTCTGCTGGGGCTAAAGTGTCTGACACGTGCTCAAATCTTTTTATTTTCTTTAAAATTCTAACAAGCATAGGCACATTGTGGACACACTTGAATATATTTTGGACATGTTCGGGACACTCTTGGATATGTTGTCATTCATCACAATCTTTGCCTACTTTCAAGAAGTATATAATATTCGCAAGGGTAATATATAGGATATTTGTAGAGATGCATTTGACTCACATGTAGAGATTTCAAATCCCTCATTGGATGAGCCGGAGATAGTGGATTATTTTTATTGATGATGGTGATGCAAATGAAGACAATGAAGAAAATCATGTAAAAGTTGAAACTTAACAGTAACATACTTTGGTATTTGGTTACCATTAATATTTACTACTTATCATTTATATAGGAGTTTTTTGCTTATATTCAGTAGCATTCAAACCATGCTTTAAGAGATTAATTGAGACTATAGAAAGACTTCTTTAGCCTACAAACTTTATTTTTACCATATTTTTCATCAAAACTAGGTGGGATACTCATAAATAACTCCTCTTAGGTCTCCATTTAAGAATGTATTTTTTACGTCCAATTGGTGTAAGGGCCAATTAAAATTCACAGCCATAGATAAAAGGACACAAATGGAGTTTATTTTGGCTATTGGAATAAATGCTTCTTGGTAATTAATCTATAGGTTTGTGTGAAACCTTTTACCACAAGTCTTGCCTTGCAGTTTTCTATGTTACCATCAACCTTATATTTAATAGTAAATACCAATTTACACCATGCTTTCTTCTTATTCCTTGGTAGATCAATGATTTCCCATGCACTAATTCTTTTAAATAACTGCCAACTCCCAATTAGGATCATCTAGTGCTTCTCTAACGTTTCACGGCACAAACAGGTGAGAAATCTTGAATACAAATGCTCTATTATAATTATTACATAATCTTTCATAGGAGAGATATTTGGCAATTGGATATTTAATACATGTTCTAATTCCTTTCGTGGTAGCTATAGGAATATTAAGATTGGAAGGCACACTTGAAGAAGGAATTGAGTTTGAAGTAGGATTACTTGGTAAAACCAAGAGATTATCTGTTGGAGATTCATGCAAGTCTTATGCTAGAATAGTAGATAGATATTTAGCCTTTTCATTTGTTCCTTTCCCAGTACAAACCAAAAACAAAGTATTTGATTTAAGAATTTCTCCCCCTTTTCATGGTTCATCAATAATTGGCAAAGTTTGAATATTGATATCTTTATTTTTAATATCATGAGTAGACAATGAAAATGTTGAACACATAACGGGGCTAGAAAGTGGATTAATAACTTGAAAATTGTCTTTATTTTTGCCCCCCTTGAAGATAATTTTTGCCAAAGAAAGGTAGATTTTCCAAAAATGACACATACATACTGATATGGGATTTTTTTTGTGACAAGGTTATACCACTTACATCTTTTCTTATCTAGTGCATAACCAATGGAAACACATTTTTTACTTCCGGGGTCAAGTTTAGATTGAGATTGACTAGGGATATGGACAAAAATAATGCTGCCACCTTAATTGGGATATCTACATAAATTCTCAATGTAGGGAAAAAATTTTGAAGCTATTCAAGAGTATGTTATATAAGATACATGGGCAATTATTCTTTTTATAAAAAAGGCCATTAAAATAGCATCGCGCCACAAATATTTTGGAATATATATAGAAAACATAATTGTGTGAGCAACTTCAAGCATGTGTTTATTTTTTTCTTTTACTAATTCCATTTTGTTTAGGGGTTGTTGCAACATGTAGATTGATGTTAAATACCATTTTCTTTCAAAAAAGTGCCCAAGCATTCATTAAAATACTTTGTTCCATTGTTGGTGTGAAGTTACTAGTTTTTCTTTGAAACTATGCTTCAATTATGGTATAAAACTCTTAAATAGTTCTTCCGCATCAGATTTTTTTCACGCACCAAGTATGCCCAACATAATTGCATGTGGTCATTAATAAAAGTCACAAATCAAAATTTTCTATATAGGGTTGTAAATTTGGAAGGGTCCTAGATATCACTATAAATCAAATAGAAAGTTTTTGATGCATAATAGGGTTTTAAAATATAAGTAGTATGATAACTTTTTGCTAAAATGCAACTTTCATGTTGACATGCTGGACAATTCAAATTCTTAATAAAATGGGAAACAAATTCTTAAGATATGGAGAAGTAGGATGTCTTAACCTATAAGATGCCAAAACATGATTTGGTCATGAACTGATATTAAATTCATACCATAAAAAGCGTGACCTTTGTTATTACTAGAAAGGTAATCAAAATAGTGAAGTCCCTCTCTCATTCTAGTACTAGTAATCATCCTCTCCAACACTAGCCCCAGAATAGACAGTAAGAGTTTAAAAAGATCAAACAACAATTATTGTCTCTAGATAGTTGGCTCACTAATAAAAGGTTACATGCAAGTTTAGGATATCTAAATAATAGTTGGCTCACTGGAAAAAGGTTACAAGCAAGTTTAGGATATCTAAGTGATATGGAAGTGTAAAAAAGACAAAATTGCAAAATTTGCTCCTTGAAATGTTGTTTTTGTTCTAAATGGGTTTGAGTTGGAGGAACTAAACCGAAAAAAAGAGGAATCTAATTGTAAGATATCTAAGGAAACTGTCGCTAAAATTGAGATCTCATTCAAAGAGCGAGATCAATTATTTTGAGTTTTTCTTCGTATATTATATGGATGATCCTAACATAAAAAATAGATTTCAAAGCATTATTTTGTGTGAGTTTTATAAGACCTTTTCCTTCTAATGGTAAAAAAACTACCATTCAATTTGGATTTTTTTTTATTCTAAGAATAGGAAAAATATGTATAGAAAAGATTGGAGAAGCTAGTCATATGATTAGAAGTACTGGAATATATGATCCATGGAGTGGAGTTGGAAGATTAAGACAAGACAGAGCATGAGGATTACTTCCTATATGAGCTAAAGAAACATGAGGAATACTTAATGATGAATTAGCTATCAACAATTTAAGGAGTTGATTCATGTGCTGTGCAGAGAAGGGGCTCACCTCAGTTTCATTTGCTGGAGGATATGCTCTGTTCGGTTTGTCTCCTAGTTTGTTGCCTTTCCAACTTGATGGTTCTGAGAGAACAATAGAAATGGGTAGAGTAGAAGGCAACAGCTAGGGTTATGCAATGAAAGTAGGTGACTAGGTTTACGCAGGGAGCAAGAACCATTTTGCATCTAATACCATATGGAGAGATTATTTGAATTTAGAATTTGAATTAATTTGAGAACACCATACACAATTCCTCTCATAAAAGTAGCCATACACAAAAATTGGAAATTATCAACTAGCCTAAAAATTTGCCAAACAATCAGCCTAGAATATTCTCATTTATTCACTAAATATAAATACAAATATTCATTTATTCACTAAATATATGCACAAATCTTCCAGCAAATATCTTCATTATTCACGCAAATCTTCCAAATCAGTCAACACATCTCTGGTCATTCTTCCAACACCATCTGATCCACGCCCACTTCAACCTTCTCACTAGTTATCATATCAGATTGAAGATATTAATAAGCAAATGTTGTTGTCATCCCCAAATATACTGCCACCTTGAATATTGCAATATTCATATCATATTCTCCACATCAATATTTCCTCATCACCTTCTCCACAATGGAACTACTTCAGACTCACTTCCACTGCTAACCTATAGCCCAGTGCACACAAGTGACTACCAGAAACATTCACAGAATCAAATTTCACAAACATACGAGGACCCAGAATATAATTACTTGCATTCCAAACCACTCCATACCAAGTCCATGGAAACTGAACTTTGATGCCAAAACCAACATTTCTTTCAATTGTTGAACCATCACCCAAAAGCTCATCATATCTTTCATGTCTCCATCAGCAAGTGTAGGCAATTATCAGTAGCCAAAGAACTGGAAGAACATATATTAAGAAAAAACAAATCACTTTGGCAGAAAAGGGATTATTTCATAAATTTACGATATTTATCCAACCTTTTAGAGTACCACAAAATGGCAAAAAATGCATAAATCTTTTATAAATCTATTTAGCAAAACTTCTTTGTCGTCCAGGGAACCTTTTTAAACATCAAACACTTCAATCCCAGACAAATTTCTTCCACTTTTAATTTCTATGAGCTGGGACAACTTATTAATCATTTGATTAGGCCAGAAAAAAGAGAAGGCCCGGAGTTGGAAACTCCATTCATGTCTGTTGCAACTTTCCTAAAAGGATAAAATACCTTCCAACTTGGGGTGGCTAGGAGAATTTTAACTGTGCCACTTTTATCCTTGCATGCACACTAGCACAATTGAGGTCATGCGTCACAGAGTTGACCTACAGAACTCTATCCTCCACCCTATGATCAAGTTTTGAAGGTGAATCTGAAAACTTCAACAGTGAACAAGATTTACAGCATCCATCAGTCACATCCTTCCAAAAATCCCTATTGCCCGCATCCACGCACATTCTCCATTCATCCCAACAACTAAGGAACATAAAATAGATGAACTTCCTAAGAACAGTGGCAACAGATGAAGAAATTCCTTAGAACCTAAGCAAAGACCTCCATTGCGCAACTCCAAATCCCCTGGAACATTAAGGGAACAACATCATGCCCCAAACAAGATCTAACATCTACAGAAATCCAACTACTAACCCTATGCAATCCATACAAATAACCTACCAAAACCTTCACAATCTAAACTATTCAACTCAACTTATACGCATTGGTGAATCTAGCCCACACCATTTGTCGAAGCCCATATACAACAATCCATTTCCTTACATCTCACCTCAACAAACTGAACCACCTTCCTCAGACCTCTTAAACTCCAAAAGGAAGAGCTTCAATTCAATTCAGTCTCCATTATTTTTAGTATCTCAATCACCACTAGAACATGAAAGTTCCATTGGCAAAGAATCTTACTGTTAAATCGTCCAAGATAGTGAAATCTGTGTGCTTGCGCACATGTGAGAGAGTATTTATTTGCGAAGGAAAATAATGTCACTCTCAAGTTGTTCCACCTTTATACTCTTTATTGTTTTCATAACCCTACTCTTTCTATGTCAATTTTTTTTTGATTCACCATTATAGAACACCAAGATAGTGAAATCTGTGTGCTTGCGCACATGTGAGAGAGTATTTATTTGCGAAGGAAAATAATGTCACTCTCAAGTTGTTCCACCTTTCTACTCTTTATTGTTTTCATAACCCTACTCTTTCTATGTCAATTTTTTTTTTATTCAATTTTTTTTTGATTCACCATTATCGAACACACACACACACACACAAAGAGAGCTGCATTTCAAAACCTTTCTCTTGATAGAGAAACTTCAGCATCTATGGTAACAAAGCTTTAAGTCCCAATACATGATTTCTGCTATATGAATCATCTTCTTCCATTCTTCATGATTCATAGTAACATCGTTGATATGTTGAACCATATTTAAGTCATCTCATCTTCACGCCAAGTCTTTTAAACCTACCTCTCACTTTCGTACTACAACCTCTAACCAACTTACCATTTCTTACAAAAGCATAAGTTGAAAACCTTTTAAACATTCTTGCCTCATCCTTTCATCTAGATGTACCACTTTGAATTTTCTTACTTATGCCACACATATTATACTTTATCATTGCTTAATTTCGCAACATTTTAATTCCTATATAATTTTCCTTCTAACTTTGAAGCACATTCATTTTAATCAATTGGATTGAAACCATGAGGCTGCTTCTTGATTTTCTAGATGACACATAACAAAATCAATTGGTTTTAAAAATTTCTTCTCAATATCGTTATTTGTTTATGATTCCATCTTGAATTACTAAAAATTGCATTTGATATGTTACTCCAACTAGACCTTATCTTGGACTGTTAAATTCTTAACTTTGTCCATAATGCCAAACTTCTATTCTTTTTTTTTATAGTTCCATCAATTGAACCAATATTATCCACAAATAACATAAACTGTGAATTTTGCCTTGATTATTATGAGTACATTTATCCACAACTAGAACAAATAGTCACCTATGTGAGAATCAAAGAAAATCCTTAATGTGATTCTCTTTTTGTCGTGTCTTTTTTTTATATAATTCTGTGTAATAATGGTTGAGTTTGGTTAGCTAGTTATAAGTGGTATTGTTGGTCATGGTATGGTGGTTCTATTCTAGTGGATATTTTATTTATGGCAAGATGGTATTAATTTCAAGGGTATGGCAACAAGCAAGTGCGAGCAAGCACACATGGTGGAGTGCACGGACCATGGAGGTTGGAGTTAGTCCCTTATTCCTTCTTTTTTGGCTAATACTGTTCTTCTTCAATGATGTAATTTTGGCCCAACCACAAGATTCTTGTATGAGACTTAGAGGTCATGAGCTCAAACCATATACATATAATCCCTTTGCAACATAAAGGTAGGACAACATATATTCAACTCCTTCCAAACCTTATGATGTGGGAGCCTAATACACTAGGCTACATTTTTTTATTACTCTCATATGATAGTAAGCAGTTATTCCATTAACATTGCATTTGCACATCTGGGGCAATTTACAAAATATTTTTGCTTATAGGCCACAGGTCACTTGGGTGATTTATGGTTGTATGACAACTTCAATTGCATCATGCCCTTACAAAACTTACAAATTTGGGAAAGCAGCAGGTATGGCATAGCAATAATTAGGATGATACATCAAGTGGGCACCCTTGAGCATTGCATTGCTTCTCTAATTCGTATTTCTCTCTAAAGGTGGATAAACAAAACAGAGCAGATGAAGTAATCTAAACGAGGAAAAATTCATCTAGCCAATCTTATTATATCTAAAAACTCGAGAAAAAATCAAATAAAACCAAGAAGCTTTGTACATCAATAAAATTAAACATCGCGATCATAGAGGGAAAAGCATTTCAACGAATTTCCAAGTCAAGGAAAAATTTCAAAGAAGATTTAGACCAAGCCAAATTATCACATCAAGTGCACTTACCTTGGTTTGCCGTCGGGGGCAGTTTCCAATTGTTAATTGACAGAAAGCATTTGTGGCTCCCATAGTCTGCTTGAGGTTGTTGCCACGTTTTATCGTGACAGTCAAGCACCCAGGTAGGCAATGTAACAAGCTATCCGCTCTGTCATGAAAACTTGGCGGGCAGGTTTTCATCAGCATTTGCAAGATCGGTATGGCCTCAGCTGCCACAATTGCTTGGGATTTGGCAACATCTAATGGCATGGTTGACCATGAATGCTTTAATAAGCATAGAGTGTCCAACACGGACTCTTGAGCAGATTCACTCCCAGACTTGAGTGCTCCCACCAAATGGGGAATACACAAAGTAGCAGCTTCAGAAATATGAAGCTTAGGGAAGTTGGTGAATATGACATTTATTGTTTTCAATACCTCTTCATTAATGGTTGCTGAAGACCACAATTCTCTCTCCAAAGCAGCTGCACAGGAACATGACAGGAGCAACTGAATACTAAAACTGAACAGGTAATAACCGGACTAAAAGACACAATTCTATCGAACAGAATAAATGGATGGTGAAAATAATGAAACTAAATATACTGAAGAGAATTCAAGGGGACTACATCTGCTGACAGTTTCAGTTACCAATTTATCTCATTATTTTGTTTTTGAAATCCCAAGCTTATGCATATTAAAAGGGTAATTTGGATATATTTAATGGGTCAATTGAGTTCCTTAGTCCCAATTCACAGTTAATGATGAAGAAGAAAACGTCAAAACAGTTCCCAGGAAACAAAATCACATGCTTTTGTTACATTTAGTAAATTATTGTGTTCTAAAACAGAAACATGAGAAGTTTAATAGGGTTCCTTTTCCACCCTCGCTAAAATACACTTAGCCTTTTCCTCTGTTGAAACATTTTGCACAGAAATTTTTTATAACTTTTACATCTGCCGTAATAAGCACAGGAACAGCTTACCTGTTAGAGATCTGATCAGCTCATTTGACACATACTCCTGAAGTGTGTGATTAGAGAACAAAAATCTGATCAGCAGTGCAGCCTGGATGCCAACCTCTGGATTAGAGGATAACAATTGTTCTTGAATTACAAGAATGCCACCTGCTTCGGCAACAGCACGCCTATTTGTTCTACTGTGCATCACGAAATTCTGTAAAGCACAAATTGCCACCATTTTCATTTCTTCTGTTGGCTGGTCTTCAAGCAAACTCACAAGAGCACGACAGGCAGACACAGAATCACTGGCTCTAGCAAGACCTTCATGTTGTGAAAGATCACCAAGAGCTAAAGCCGCAAGAAGCCTGCCAGATTGTGATCTGGTTTGAGGATCCAATAGATACTGGGATAAAGGTGCTATTGCATACTTTGAGATCTTCATCTCTCTCACTCTCACATTATTAAATAAAGCTTCAAGTAATCTTCCAGCTGCTTCCTCGCACTGATGAGACCTCAGCAGATTTAACAAAGCATCAATTGCATGAGCATCAGCCATCAATTCAGCGCTGCCAGCATCACTTCTTTCCTGAATGATGAGAGCATTAAGAGCCACTGCGACTGTGCCTTCCTGTGATGAGTGGAGCATTTTGACAAGAACCACCAGAGGGACTTCAAAATAATAATCTACACTGGCACGTAACACATTGGAGAGAACCAATGCAGCTGATTCCCATAATGACTGAGGAGGCTGAGGATCATCTTCCACAATAACTTTTGAGAGTTCAAAAATCCCCCCAGCATCGGCAACTTCTTTTGGCCAACTAATAGAAATCTTTTCCAGTGCTTTCACTGCTGTTTGCTGTAAATTCAATATTCCCATTCCGGCAAGCTGCACCAATGGAAGTATAGCATTTCTTGTCGTGATATCTTGCTGAAAGTGCTCTTGGGCTAGAAGGTGAGATAGCAATTCAGTGCTCAGCTGCTGAATTGCTTGTGAGGGTGACTCCAAGAATGATATCAGAGGTTCCACAACTTGGCTGGGAGTGAGTTCTAAAATTACTAAGCTCTGCGGCTTCTCCAGGACATTAACAAGTGCTTGCAGGGCACTGTGCTGTCCCCACTTACTGAATCCTGGACGCAGCAAAACTTTGAACAGAGGATCTACTATTTTTGAAGCATCCGAGCTTCTAGCAATTGCGCCACTGTTTGTTAATATACGAAACAGCTCCGATATTGTGGAGCATAAAGAACTGGGTGCAACAGGAAGAAGTTCAAGACAATAATCAATGATACCAGCTTTCAGCATATCCATCTTGCACGGAGTCCGGTCCTTCCCGAGCTTTGTGAGAGCACAGATGCTGGCCTCAATAAGCCGATAGTTAGATCCTGAAACCAAACCAACAAGAAGATCCACAATATTATGTTCTGATGCATGGTCCACTTGTTGTTCATCATCCAACAATCTTTCAAAAGCACAGACAGCAGATTCCACAACTGAATCTCTGTCAGACTTCATAAGCATGACAAGAGGTTGTATGCAGTCAGTGGCAATTGGCGTTGATCTGATTCTTGAATTGCTGAACAGAGCAAGACAAAGTTGTGCAGCCTTTTCCTTTATTTCCAATGAAGAGGCAGAGGATAAAACCTTGTAGATACGCTCAAGTGGATTTCCTTCCACATCTGCTAATAAAGCGCCTCTTGAAGAATTTCCTGCTGTCAATTTGATCAAGGCCACAAGGGCAGCCTCTTGTTCTGCATCGGACATAGCATCAAGCATGTCAAACAGTGGATGAATGGCCTGATTAGCTGATTCAGAATTTCTCAGGTTTGCAGCATCAAACAGCTCATGGAGAGCCCTGGCAGCACTGAGCCTAGCATTTCTTGATCCCAAACGCAGAACAGCTATCAGTTGGTTGAGTGAATTAACTGCTGCTTCATGCTGAAGAAGATCAGGATGGCTGAACAAAATCCTCAACAACTCGGAAATAGAGGTCTCTGTTGAGTCTTGGGGGCTTAAAGACAAATACTTTGGCAGAGCTTCCAAAGCTCCTGCTTCAGCAATGATTAGTTTATTTGTATCACCACTATCTGCAATTTGAGTCAATAGACGGACGGCAACTGGGGGTGCACTAGGCCTATCTGGCATCGGTCTTAAAAGATCAACCAACAATGGAATAGCTTTTCGTGCAGTGGAGCCCACTTTCACATCTTCAATCTCAAAAAGTTGTTCTAGAACATTTTGATCAGGGTTCCTCACCAAAGAAAACTCGTTAGATAAAGAAACAAGATTTGGCATGTCTGAGTCCACACAACCAATTAGGGTTATCAAGCCAGCAACCGCACCTGAATTTGCAATTGTCAGAATTATTCCCTTATTTCCATTATAGACAAGGCTAGCCATTGCCTGAGCAGCAAAAAATCTGTCAATCATCTCATCAGATTTCAGCAGAAGTGCAAGCAATGGTATGACGCTCATAGTGGCTGGAGCGGAAACAACAGAGGCATCTTGGAATAAAATTGCCAAGAGCATGGCACTACTCCAGACACCCTCAGTGTCTTCAAACTCTGCCTATCAATGCAAATAAACACTTGGTGAGTGAGAATGATCTTATTGTTGAGAGTTAAAATATGCTCTAAAATAATAAAATATCACAATTTTTTTTTCAAATTAAAATAAAAATAAGTCCCCCAATTCCAAATTACTATTTCCTAGACACAGGACAGAACAATGCCATAATTGTTTACAGCAGCCATTATAAAGCTGTCCATATAACTAATAAAAGGAGATTTTGTAGAGAACTATGCCCATCTTCACATATTAATTGTCTTGTCTGTGCAATTTAAAATGCTTTGTGATGGGTGTAAACAGGGTGGAAACAGACTCTATATTAGCACATCATAGATTAATGTTCATCCATTGAGTGTTTGATGACCGAGTCTATGATTCGTGTCAAACGTTTGTTGGCACTAATGTACTTAGAATCAATGGGAATTTTCAATATCAATTATATATTTAAAAACCGTTTTTTTCAGGGGGAGGTTAAAGAAAGAAGTTCTTATTAAAGAAGAAAGAGAAGTATGAGGGAGATGACAAAAAAGGACACAACAAGATAGTAATATGAATGAAGATAACAAAATCTAGAACAAGGTAATTGAGAGAAAAATAACAAAATAGCATTCTCCATTTGCTCTGAGTATTAGAAAAAGGAAAACCTACGAAGTATCCACCCATGGGCATCCACAGAGAGCAAGAAAACCACACTATCTTAGCAACAATTTCATCATTAGTACTGGTTTCTGAAGATCCTTGCACTCCTCACAAATTAGAAACCCAAGAATCCAGCAAAAACAGCCCATTTCGAAGTAATTTAGCTCGTTTAGCACATATTTTTCAGCAGCAGCGCCAACAAGTGGTATTTAGAAATTCTTGGATAGTTTCCATCGCTCATCTGTTAACTTCCATGATTCCATATCCGAACATTCAACACTTCATGTTTTGAGTTGAAAGAACAATGGCAAGTAGTGTTTACATTCTCTAGCTTTAATAAGAGATAGAATGTAAATTGGTGTGTCAGGCAGTGGCGAAAAGGCCAACATCTACATCTTGCCCACAACGATGGCACATTGTGCCAATTGTCTCAATTCTGACAGTTACAACATCCTCCCCATGGATGGAAATGGGCTGACATCTATCCATCGGGATTTGGATGAAATGATGACACCTGATGAAAGGCAGAACAATTTTTTTGTCATGCTAGTTGCAACAAATTATTAGCTTATGCCTTATGCTATTATCACTTTTTCTCTGCAGTAAAACTAAGCATGTGCTCGGCATTGCTGGAGAAAGTAATTTTAGTGAAAACCTATTTTTTCAAGAGCCAAAAAAAAAAAAAAAAAAAACTATAACTGACAAGTAGTATTTAAATAAAATCAAACAAGCTCCAAAATAAATTTAGTAAAGCATGATTTATCTGTTATTGCCATATAAATCAACTCTTATCTAGTTGCTCAAAATTTATGCGTACATGCATTGAATAATTCTTGGCGGCTCGAGTATCAAAAGCTCAATAAAAACAGATGCATGGAATAGACAGATTAAATCTTGTAAAGAGTAAATATACAATTTCTATCTAGACACCACTTTTCTGTTGGAACACCAAAATGACTTCAAGACTTGGTATTAGCCTGATGACAAGGTAACTAAAATAAATATGCCATGATTATTTCTTCTTATAATACAAAGAATACTTAGATAAAAATAACAATGATGACCAAATCTACATACATTAGCAAAATATTTACATAAGGTTAAATTAATCGGGTAATCAAGCAATGATGAAGAACAAATTGAATAACAAATAAGGTGAACTAAATAAAATAAAATCAAACCCATGTTTGAACTAATTTGAATATTGTCAAAGGGTTTCCTCTGCAAATCTACATACAATTAATGTTGATCAAATGACATTTTTAAAAAAACTATATTATATTTCCAAATCTGAATTACAAAAAAATGTTGGACAAAAAGGGTAGTATCGTTTTGATAGAAAATTTTGTTAATGCCAGGACAATATCTGTATCCATCCTCTTAATATGCATGGGAGTAACGCAATTTACAGCCTTTAACAATAATTGTTCTGGGTATCTTATTCCATGCTAAATATTCGATGTGGTTAATCAAATTAGATTGAAGAAAATAGTAAAGCATGTGAACAGAGCAATATAAATTCTAATCCATGCTTGAAGAAAAATTGCTACACTGATGCAACCAACCTTTGAGAATCAAAGTACATTTAGAGTTGGCCAGACCACAAACTACAAAAGGACCTATTATATCAATGTGTAGCACTAGCACAACTAAACATCTAACATTTCTAATCAACTCCTCTAATTTTCAACACAAATGACAGGCCAATCAAAATCTCTAGTTTGCAGCTTTTATTTCAAACCAAACAATTTTCAGACATCAGATTATAGCAGTGTGAATTTTGGTCAGCTGAAGGTTCGGGGTGATTTATTAACTGATCAAGAGGAATGAATTTGTGACCTCTCTCAGAGAATATGAATAAGCTAAATAAGAAGTTTTTAAATGAAGAGAATCTAAGCCGGCTGTGGGGAATGCAAAGAAGATGTGCATTCTTGTCTTCGTGAGATAGCCAGGATAAACACTAGGACTCATGGATGAAAATATTGATACGGACGTAGACATATTGGTTTTAGCCGTATTATGTGATATGTATCAGAATAAAATGTGTCACATACAAAAAGTTTTTTGCAAATTAGAACTTAGGGATCAAATATAGACTACTATTTCATTTCATGCTAGGATTAGATGGATTTCATACTGTTTTTTTACCAGCATTTTAAATCTAGCAAAATCTGATGTGATGAATTTTGTAAATGATTTTCATTGTTTAAGTTGTTCCTGAAAAAATGCCAATTCCAGTGGTTTACTACCTAAAAGCACTTGCACAAAAAATATTCAAGATTTGCAGCCAGTATGCTGATTGGGTTTAGATTAATAAGTGAAGGTTAAAGGAGATAGATGTTAAAATAGTATCCAATTCTTGATGCATCCCTCATTGATCATCAACGCGTGAACACTCATCTGAAGTCTGGAGTTACAGATATTTGGATGTAAATCAGATACTGTAGAAGCAATTAATCATGTGCAATAATATATTTTAATTTTTTATTGAATAGGTTGGATTTTAGCACAATGGATTTCTAAGTTTCTTCATGGGTTAAAATTAGGACTGCAAAAGGAAGTCCATATCTTGTTCATCTTATTTGAGGATTATGTAATCTATTTTGTGATGCTAATGTGATAGTTTGAGGTGTGTGTTGCTTGTGGAATAGGTTCAAGAGAGATAATGGACTAGAGAATTTCTGATTTACTAGTGTGACTGAGGTGTTAATGGTAATAATCTTTAGGGCATGCTCAATTTGGGGCAATCTTGATGGATCACAAATTGGGACAGCCTTTAGGGCCTAAAATAAATATGTAGGTGTGTGGGGGACAGTAGTATAAGTCTTTCTAATTTTGAAAGAAGATTAATCAATGTGGAAAAGCAATAATAGTCTAGAAGGGTAGAATGGTGGCCTGACTTGAAATGTGGGAGTATATAAAGATGCTTATGTTATATTATTGTGTCATTCTTGAAGTGGTGTTTTCGGGAAACTGCTGATCTGCTGTGGTTGCACTAAAAATTAGGAAGGTGTTGGGTAAATTGTGTTGTAAATGTAATACCATGATAGCATGACAACTTTAGGCTTCTCTTGTCAAATTTAGTTTTTAGAGTTGGGACAAAAAAGCAGCTTTGGAAAGCTAAAAATGCAGGCTCCCTAAGCTTTCAACTTTTGGCAGATGTAGCAGCAAGAGCTATCAATGAAAGGCAATTTAACAAACAGCAGACAGCAGCTTTGTGAAAAAGCTCAGCTTCGTTTTAAAGTTGCAGACTAGCAAGTTCCCAAATGCAACCTTTGTTTTAGAGAGACTATTGTATCCTTTTGTTAATGTTCTCAAATGTCAATAGCATCATAGCATGGATCAAAATATCTTAAATATTAACCAATATATATAGGTGTTGGAAAATATATACCGATATTTCATGGCACCGGGAAATTATTGTGATGTCTTATATTGGTGGGATTCGATATTACGCTTGATATTTCAAATATTAGCCGATACATATCTATCACTTTTTTATTTTGCTACTTTTTAAAAGCCTAAATTTTTATGTTTTATAGAGGTATAAAACACATATATATTAAAATGTTTCAATGGCCTAGTGATGAACACTGATTTTAATATTTTTATCTCCACTTATTTATTGTTATTTTCTAGCAATTTTTATCTAGATTATGTAATTAAATTATATATTTTAATTATGCAAGTTTTATTCCTCAAGGAAGAATTTTGGTATAAAAATAAGAAAGGAGAGAAGAAGAGAGAAAAGAGAAAAGGGAGAGAAAGAAGCAGCGTGGACGAAGCAGAGAGGGAAAGGAGAGAGAAAATAAGAGAGGAGGAGAGTTTGGTGGAAGTTTAGAGTGTTAGTGTTTATTCCAAAATTTAATATTTTAATGTAGTATGTTCTGTTCAAGTCTATCATTTTGTATCTTCAAATTTTAGTTTAATATGAAATTTATTTACAAGTCAGTTTGGCTTTATTAGTTTTGTACCGTATGCCTCTTATTCTCACTAGATGGTTTAGTTTCGAGTTAATATTGGAGTATTGTAATTTTACGTTGTATTGTGTAGCAATAATCAACACGTCACGACTAATCATCGAAGTTCTCTAGTCACTTTATATTTCTGTTATTTAATTTATTACATTTTATTTTCTGAGCTTTTAGATGGTCTAATGACCGCTGTTGTAATAATTTTATATTTCTATCATTCAGTTTCTTACATTTTATTTACTGTCTTTTTTTTTTAATTTTTTAAATTTTAGATGGTTGAGCCACCGCTACTTTTATAATTTTATATTTTTGCACTTTAATTTTATGTACTTTAATTTCTATTACTGTTGGAATGCGTAGCTGTCACGAGCATTTTAATTTCCAACAAATTAAAATTTCATCATTTAATTTTTTTGTATCTTTTAATTAATTCTATACTTATACCATAGCTGTTATGGCCATTTTGAGTGTCACCAATTTAATGCTTTACTTTTATTTTAATATTTTTGAAATATAAATAGTTACGAAATTAGTTTCGCATAGAAAATAACTCATTGTGAATATGATACCCGACTTACCCGGAAACTATATCGAACTCCCGTGCATTTGTGAAGTTAAAAAGAATCATACCTACTGAGGTTCGGTCACCTAGGAAGATATTAAGTTTACTTTTAATAAGTTAACTAAAACTCCTTAACGAAATTAAATTTTCGTATATAAATCATTTTTATGTGGTCACGAGAAAGAAATTTGAATCTATGATATCAACACAAAGGATGCTAATATGGCCGTGACAAACATCGATACTGATAGTTTAAATTAACAAAAACTTTCAATGAATATTATTGTTCAAATGATTACACAAAATTAATATCATTTAATTTTAAGGCAAATTAATCTTCCTAGAAGAATTTGTTCCCCTCATTTATCATTTGTGCATTATATTCTGCACCAGCTAACAATGTATAGCACTTTGGCAAGTGCTCCCACTTTAATAAGTGCTTGAATTTCCTATTCTTAGTTTGGAAGCAAACAGACTTGTTATGTATTTGTGACTTACCTATCAATGCTAAAGTTTAAGATCTATTAAGTTGCGGTGGAGATTCAAGACCAAAACAGAGAGCCCGTGGAGTCAGGAGAAAGGCAATTCTTGTTATTTATGGTGTAAGATCAGCAAAATTGAGGAAAATGTTTCTTCAAATATGAATGCTGGTTTGCCACTATGAAAGCATATAAAGAAGGTTGGACTGAGCTTCAGCCATTTAAGTCTGTTGCTGTGGGAAAAAGTGAAAGCATGAACTTTTGGAATCCAGAAATGTTAACTCCCAAAAGCTCATGGCCTATGATATCTATTTAAGAGTGGATAAGGGAGATAAGGTGTCCAATTGTTTTGAAATCATGGAAAGCAAATAACTTTGGTGTCTGATCATATTCAGGTTGATCCTGAATGAAGGCTTTGAGAACTTAAACAAGCTATTATTTTTTGATACAGTAATATCAGGATTGGCAGTATGGGATGGTAGGGAGGAGCATGGATGATTGGGTACCTTTTTTTTCTTTTTCTCTTTTTATCAAAATCTATAAAGGACTGATGTTTATGAGTTCTTAGAAATTAATGGGTTAGAGAATAAAGATAATATTTTTGTGATAAGATTAGTAAATCTTATATAATTTAGATATCAGATATTGGAGTTTTGAATTTTAGGTTTGATGTTACCTTTTCCATCAAATATAAAGAACTCCAGATTTTCACTGTTATCATTCATTCATCTATCTAACAAAATATATATTTTAAATACGTACAAGGTATCAGAGCATCTTCACTAGCAGTTTACTTGAGCTTGGTTTTTTATTCCGGTGACAGGCAGCTTATCGCAAGCCCCGGAATCAAATTTCTTTTCTTGCATTTTCTTAGCCTTTCGAATCAGTTTTCTTTTCTTGCATTTCCTTAGCATTTCTATGAAAATAACTTTCTCAATTTCTTGGTTGGGATGATTATATACTATTGTCAATGCTTACGAGCTTCTCCCATAGTGATCATCATAGGATGAAGACAGAAGAAAGGGAAACAAGATTACTTGAGGACATCAAATAAAGCCCAAAGAGACATTTTAGATCAGCCATAAATGGCATTGCTATGTTCTATGTTCTTCACTAAATTGATATAACATTAGGAGAAGCGCCCTGGCATTGAAGTAAAATTTATGAAGATATTTTGCAAGTCCCATCAATTTGAGGTAGGGTGTTAGAGAATCAATACATTATCATAATAGGACTAGATAATATAGGATTACATTTTTACATATTGCATATTTGAAATCTAAATTTCGATTTATTGCTATCTAGTTCAACCTATATGAACATCTCATGGTTTTCATTACATGCATTCATCCATCTCTAATAAAATATTTATTCTCACATTTTTATAAAATATGGATGTCATACTTTACATTTTGGCTTGGAACTCACAACAACTGTAAAAAAGAGGCTTTCCCATTGCAGATTACTGCTATTTGGCAGAAATGGTACAGAGTCAGTTCAGCATTTATTTCTCTTTTGTTATGTTCTTACACTCTGGGAAGCTGCTGTGTCTTTTGTTTCCTTTTCTAGGGATTAATTCAGTGAGTTATAGTCAGAGAAGATTAACTTGTGAATGCTTCTAAAGAAGAATAATGTGGGGGTCACTAAGCCTCCGGCTCAACTCTAGAGCTTCATAATGCTGATATATTATCAGTTTCCTTCCCAATGTCTGCAGACACTCTCCTGTAGATCAGTGATTATTCACCTTCATCTCATGCAATTTAGTTACAATTTTTGAGATTATATTGTACTTGGGTTGTGAGTCGCCCTTGGCATCCAGAGCATTACAACTGTTTCTTACCAATTATTGTAATTAGGGTTTGGATGGATGTGAGAAGTAGAGAAGACAAATCCTTTCCTTGCCCTTCTTTTCACTACATTGAAAAACAGAACATTATAGTAAAGGAAAGGATTACAGAATTGAAGAAAACAAAATAAAGAAAAACAAAATAAAGTAAAATAATTTTTTCCTTTAACTTTTGTCAATTACAGTCTTCTTGCTTGTCTATTTTGCTTATCTCCTTGACACTCCCCGCAAGTAGGTGTGTAGATGTTATTCAAATCTAACTTGGAACAAGTAATTTTTAGCCAATTATCATTAAAAGACTTTGTGAAAATATCAGTAAGTTAATCTCTTGACTTTATGAATGACATGCATATAACACCATTTACAATATTGTCTCAAATAAAATGGTAATCAATTTCGATGTGCTTAGTTCTCTAAAAAAATACTGGATTTGATATGATATATATTATAACTTGATTATCACAAAACAAAGGTATAGGAGTTGGAGGAGAAAAACTAATTTCCTAAAAAAAAATTGTAAATATGTGGGCTCACTTGTAGTGAGGGCCATCATCTTGTATTTTGTTTCCGCATTTGATCTTACTATCACAATTTGCCTTTTTACGTTTCTATTAAAGAAAGTTACCACCAAGGTACAATACCCATAGTAGATCATCTATTGAACAGAGACCTTGCCCAGTCTGCATCTGTAAATCCTTTAACTTGAAGATGTCTGTTTGATTAGTGTAATATACCAAGTCCTAGAACATTTTTTGGATATTTAATAATATATGTAATAACTTTCCAGTGGGAAACTCGAGGAGTTCCCAAAAACTAACTTATCACACTAACTGCATATGAAATATTAGGTTTAGTAGTAGTAGAATAATTTAGTTTTTCAACCAACTGACGATACTAACTTGAACCTTCAAATAATTGTCCTTCATCCTTAAGGAGTTCAAGATTAGGGTCCATAGGAGTGCCTATCGGACGAGTACTAAGAAGGTCAATCTTGTGCATATCAAGTACATATTTCCGTCGAGACAAATTTACTCCTTTTTGAGAATTAACAACTTTTATAGCTAAAAAGTAACAAAACTTTCCTGAATCTTTTATTTGAAATCATTGTTATAAAAACTGCTTTGGTGCGTAATCTCATCTACATCATTTATCATTGACATAGACTACAAGGGCAAAATAGCCCATATTCTTCTGTATATGGAATATTGAGTAATCCTTGTGACAACATTGTAGGCCGACTCGAGATTAACCTATGAAAACTTTCCAAACGCATTTTTAACATCCAATTGGAAGAGAGGCCAATCAAGGTTAGTAGCTATAAAAATGAGAACCTAAATCGAGGGTATCATAGCAATAGGAGAAAAGGTTTCATCATAATCGATACTATATGTTTGTGTGTGACTTTTAGCAACCAATTGAACTTTCAGGAGGTAAACAGAGCTATCTAGACTAAATTTAGATACAAAAACCTATTTGCAACCAATTGTGTCGGTGTCACACGGTAAAAGAACAAGCTCCCACATTTCATTGTCATGTAGGTCTTCCATTTCTATTTCCATGGCATTCCTCCACCCGGGGTCAGACAACGCATCTTTAATAGTCGTAAGGACAACCACACTAGAAAACTACAATGTGAAACACGAGAAAGATGATGATAAATCAACCTAGACATAATGGGTCATTAAATTAAGTGTGACACAAGTACGTTTACTTTTATGGAGAGCAATGGGTAGATCTTCAAAATCTAGAGATGCAGGATTTGTAAACCGCAAAGAGATTAGCCGAGACACAAGAGTAGGTGGCTGTCGAGTATAAACCTTTAGAGAATTAGATTGATCATGACAAGCTGTGGGAGGATATAATTAGACAATTGGATCAATAGGAGGAGAGTCAATGACAGATGTATGTATTATCGAGTTGTTAAAGGACACTCCTATTGGAAAATGAGGATAGATATAGTAGCAGGTTGTTAGAAGACACTCCTATTGGAAAATAAGGATAGATATAGTAGCATGGAGTTCTACATGACGCTCTTTAGAGAAATATAATATGGATTTATCAAATGTGACATCCACACTAATAATATAACGCTTAGGGGAAGGATTTATGATTGATAACCTTTTTACATGTGAGATAACCAAGAAAGACACATTTTGTTGATCGAGGATCTACCTTATCAAAACCAGTTCTAAGGTTATCAACATGACAAACACACATCCAAAAATCCTGAGAGGCAACAAAGAGGGTAGAAAGGATTGAAAAAAAAAAAAGGTAAGACTCTATCCAAAACAAAGAAGGGCATACAATAAATGAGATAGTATGCACTAAGAGTAGTGCCACTCTAAAAACTACTTGGGAACATGCACATGACACATACGACCAAAGAAATTTCCAACAAATGACGATTTTTACATTCAGTGATCCTGTTGCGTCTCTCGGTTTGGGTTTTTTGGCGGATTAGGGAGCCTTCGGCTTCCGCGCCCGGGTTGGATCTCTAACGGATCCGGTCTCCGCTCTCCTCAACCTGGGCCCTACACAAAACAAATTACAAATAAGAGATCAGAGGTTGGCGGAATGTTTTCCTATCGAAAACATTGCAACGCTCAAATCAGAAATCTTTCCCCAAAACGGAAAGATGCAAGCGTGGAAGTAAAGATGTGGTGGAGAATGAGAGGATGCAAGGATGCAGTGGGTGAGAGCGTTTGCAGGAAGCTAGGTTCCTTGGTTTGCACTGTAGGAAGTGGCTCATTAAGATTGCTCGATAGAGGCTTTTAGGGTCGATGACCCTTGATCGATTCGCGGATCCTCTTCCATGCCGAAGGAAGGGCTATTTGTAGGTTGCATGGCAGAGGACCTTTGGTGTGGGAGTCTTCGACATGTGGCAAGCCAAGATTCGCCGACTGCTAATGGCAGCCAACTGTGTTAGTTGTTATCTTGTGGTGGCGCGGAGACCGTCGTCTGGTGTTAACCACGCTTGGTTTGCTGCTCGTGTGAGGATTGACTGAGTGGCTTAGGAGGACGGCGTGTGCCGAAGCTTGCAGCGTTGACTTTCTCCTCATTGGCTAGCCGTTTTTCTGCTCTGGCTCTTGCCGTCTGCAGTTGCCTTAAGAGGCTACAGTGGTGCGCTAATTGGCCGCAACTCTGCGGCGCCACGTGAACCGTACGCTTGGATTCGCTGGGCTGAAATAGAGGGGTTTTAGGCCTTGCTGCTCGAGTAAGCTAGCGTTCTTTTGACTGGGCCTCGCTGCCCTTGGCCCGCCTTCGAGTTAGACCCAACAGATCCCATTTTGTCCGGGAGTATACATTCATGAGATCTGATGAAGAATGCCTTTAGAAATAAGATCAGAAGTGAAAGCGGCTGAGTCATATTCTTTGGCATTACTAGAGTGAAAATTTTGAATTTTGTGTTTGAACTATAGTTTAATTTGGGCCTAAAAAAAATTGAAAGATAGACAATAACTTAGAGCGATTTTTCATCAAATATATCAAAGCCATATAGGAAAATCATCCACAGAAGTAACAAAACTAAAATTTATTATTCAAAGTATGAACTAGTCCCCATATATCACAATGGACAAGATCAAATGGTTAAGAGACATGACTAACACTTCTAAAAGGAATTGACACATGGAGATACTTGCTAAATTGACAAGTTTCACATGATAAAGACAATATAGAGTGTAGACCTTCAATTTGACGCTTTAAAATAAGTAACGACGGATGGCCAAAATAACAATGCCACTGCATATGCAATGTTGTAGATTCGAGGGCTTGAGAAGAGGTAGGTAATATGTCAAGCCTGTTTCATGCCCCTTACCAATCATTTTCTTTGTCGTGAGATCCTAAAGACGATATAGAGTGTAGACCTTCAATTTGACGCTTTAAAATAAGCAAATATGGATGACCAAAACAATAGTGCCACTACATAGGAGATGTTGCATGTTGGAGGACTTGAGGAGAGGTAGGTAATCGTGAGATCCTAAAATATACAAATGGAAGGGTAAAAGCTGACAGACAATGCAAAGCTTTTATGATATAACTAATAGATAATAGGCTGAATGGGAAGTCTAAAATATAAAGAACATTTGATAGACTAAGATTAGGGGTCAAATAGATGCTCCCTAAGCCTACAACATTAGTTTGAGAACCATTAGCAAGGGTAATACATTTAGAAGAATTAACAGAAAAATAATTAAGAAGGAAACTGGACGAACCAATGAGATGTTCATCAGCCTCAGAATCAATGATCTATGGATTGCAAAAGGACGATAAAAGACAAGGAGATATAGTACCTGATTGTGCAAGAATGGCCATAGAAGTGGTCATTTTATGAGTTAGGAACTCGGCATACGCATCTCGTGGTATTGGTGCAAAATCAAAGAACATCAAATGAGGAGTGATAGATTTCCACTGAGGAGGTGTAGTGTGAAAAAACTACCTATTTTGCCATGCAAATCCCAACAATTATCGATTGAGTGACCATTATGACCATAATGAGTACATTTTCGTGAGTCACAACCTCCTGCATAGCCACTGCAGCACAAATCATGGCCACCTCATGAAATACCTCTAGGCTCTCGTCTTCCTCTACTGGCACATCTTCCCTGAAAAGAACTGAAACCCTTACAAGAAATAAATGTAGATCAGTCTTTAGTAGCAGATTTATTTGACAGAGTGGAGTACTGAATGTGAGAGAATGCCTCGATAAGGGAGGCAAGTTCTTGCCTGCCTAATATCTATGCACAAATTGCCTTAGAGTCACATGGAAGATCAATAAGGAATTTTACAACATCAATATCCTCTCGCTATTTTGACATAACTTTGAGGTCTAAAGAAAGTGGCCGATGCAAGTTCCATTGTTGGTAAACGACTAAAAATTGATTGTAGTATTCAACCACTCTTTGAAATCCTTTTTCAAGCCTAAATTAGTGTTTGCACACTTCATAAATACGAGTTACATTTCTTAGGCCAGAATAAATATGTTTGAGATGTTCACGAAAATTTTGGGTGGTATCAAGAGCAAGCAATGACAACCCAATATGGGGCTCTATGATTACTAGCATCAATCCAAGAATCGCAGTCTTCTTGATTTCTTTGATTATTAGGACGGGTAGTGGACTCATCTTCATTAGAGGACTTGGACAGTGGTGTGGGTCTTCCTGGTTTTAAATGATGGAAGAGGCCTTTAGCACTAAGAAATAAGCCTTTTTTTTAAAAAAAAAAAGAAGAAGAAGAAAAACATAAGCAGTCAACCTCTCGATTGGACATTTAGTGCATTACATCCCCATATCCTCACAACAACACTACTTAAAACCCAGAAGAAAGAAATTTGCAACACCACTCCACCCTAGTTGATCAAAACAACCACTCATAACTAGCCCAAACCCAAGCCCAGGTCCAATTGGCTCAACTCAAATGCCCGGCAAAAGTATTAGGGTCTCCATGCAGGTGAAGCGCACAAATACCCACTATGACGAAAGTGAAGAACCTACAGAAGCAATAAACACCATAGACAATGAAATAACTTCATTGCAAAAATATCCACCAAGAGCCTCATAGACACATCACAGCGAACACTAGCTCAACAGAACACACACAAACACTTAAAGAATCCAATAACAAATTGAACATTATGCATAGCTAGAGCAAAATAATTGACTGAAAAACAAAGAATATCACGTAAACAAGCCTTCTTTAAGGGAGAGCACCACTGACTAGTGAAAGTACCATCATCTGGATTGCAACAGAACATATGGTAGTCTGTTTGTGTGATATCCTCTTCTCCTTCTCTTTCTCTTGCAGGCTCTCCCTTTTTTTTTCCCCTTTTTTTTTGTCTATGTAGTAGGGAGAAAATTTAGGAGGATGGAAGAGGAAAAGCCCAAAAATCTCTCCTATCATGTTAAAATTAGGGTTTGGATGAACATGGGAGCCAGAGAACTTAATCCCTTCCTTCCCCTGCTCTTCATTATGTAGAATAACATAACATTACAATAAAGGAAAGGATTACAGAAATGAAGGAAACAAAATAAAGTAAAATAATCTTTTCCTTGATTTTTGTCAATCACAATCTTCTTACTTGCTTATTTTGCTTATCTCTTTGACACTAATTGACAAAACTGCCAGTCTTCTTCCAAAACCAAAAAAATAGATGCAGCATCTCTTCTAACCTAACACACATTCATGACTCACCCAATAATGGAATAAGGCACAGCCTCCAAGGGGAAAAAAATCACTGGGCAACAATGAAAATATTGTCCCAGGATTCTCCCTGAACATGAGAGCATCATTTGGGCTTCAATAAACAGCAAGCCTGCTCACTTGCAACAAGTCATTGGTATCCCCAATAGCAACAAGTAGTTGATATTAATCTGTTAACTAGGGCACACCCAGAATTGAAGAGGGAGGGGAGCAAAAGAAAACCTTTTAAACAGGACTCAACCATCTGAAGCATCTAACTTTCAGAGGGCTTGCTCCTCCAGAAAATTTTGGAAAGAGAAAATGAGTACAAAATCAGGGCAGTTACAATACAGGAGAAATTTTAGCTCCTCAGACGGATATTACCTGTTGTCAAGAGTACAAAGTTCATGGAACGCTTAAAATTACATATTCCACACTAGCACTTCATTGTCCCACTATTAAGCCTCCCTATTCATGGTACTGGCTTGAAAACAATGTCATGCAGGTTTTCACCAGAAACAAAGTTCAGCCTCTAACAGACTATGGAGCACATGAATGTATGTATCATTCTAGGATGGGCACAGTACTGACAATAATGGAACTTACAAACAATATCAAGACATTTGAATCCAGAAAAATATCCTGTGCTAAGGCATTTAAATCCAAATATGCTACCTAACAAAAGGCATGCTTACTATAGGCTAGTGCTTAACTATTTAGCATTGTAAGAAAATAAATATAAAGCACATGATCAAATCGTACCTGCGGATTGGAAGTATAGTTTCTGAGCTTTTCAGAAAGCAATTCAACTCCGCCTGCTTCCATCACAAAATGTTTGTTCTCCTCATTAAAGGAAGAGATTATTGATAGCAACCACAAGGCGACAGTCCCCCCCAAAACAGTGGCTGGATCAGGAACCTCAAATTTGTCTGCTTCTTGAAAGGCTATTTTTAAAGCCTTAGGAGTTCTGACTTCAATTTCTAAAGAGCAACAGCTAGAATTTTGCCTCATCATGTCCAATAAAGCATGTATGAGAGGTTTTAAATATCCATCCATATCAAGCAAATCCATAGACTTCAGTCTGTGCTCTTTTGCAGCACAAATTAGTAACACAAATCCTCCTACTTTGACTTCTAAACTAGAAGAATTTATTATTCTATTGGCTAGAGATCCAATAGATTTTGATGTGGCAATCAACATGTCAGCTAGCACCACTGGTTGCTCTCCACAAAGCCTAGAAAGAATTTGTATCACCTTATCCTGTACTGGAGGAGGCCCATCAGCCAGGCAATATGCGAGAGATTCTAATTTTGAGGGAACTTCAGCAAGGGCAGACCACAATGTGTATGTAAAATTTGCACTCTGTTTAGTTCTTGCCAAAAGTGCAACTACTTCCAAAGTATCGGCAGACTGGTCCAGATCCATTGCCCTTAAAGATTCAAGAAGTGCAAGAACAGCAAAACGACATTGAGAATTTCCTTTGAGTACATCTCCAACTGGAAAATGCTTCAGTAATTGGTGTAGCCCACGTGATGCATTTTTCTTGCCTTCTGAAGTACCTTCCCCTAACACTCTCGTCAAAGCTGAGGCAACATCTTCGGCAAGCGCTTCTGCAGCAATCAGAGAATCAGAAAGAAGATTCGCCAGTGCAGCAACTGCAGCCTCGGCAGCATGGATAAATGAAGTTTTGGCTAGTTTGATCAGAGGCTTGACTTCTCCCTCAGCAATACAAGATATCTTGTTTGAACTCTTTGCTCTAGTATGCCTGGACAGGGCACCTAAGGCTCGAGCTGACTGTGTCGCCACAACCTGAGTCTTGCTGGCCAAAAGCTTCATGCAAGGTTGAATAATCTCATCTGTTGCAAGATTATCACAAATATCTTGTCTAGAGCTGAAAAGATCAGCAAGCACAGATGCTGCACACTCCTGGGTTTCTTCATTAGCGGCATTAAGAACCTGGACAAGAGATTTCAATCCTTTGTTTGCAAGACCACCATTCTGCACAAGATCACTGTGAGATGAAATGGTCAGTACATGACCCAGAACCCTGATTATATGGGCTTTTAAGCTGGGAGATTCCCCCAGGAGCATAGCAAGCAACTGATTAATGGTGACTGAATCAGCTGTTCGAATAAGCCTTCCAAGTGCCTTTGCCGATGCTTCTTGTCCTTTTGGTCCACCACATTTTAGAAGCCACAGGAGTGCAGGGACTGCTCCTGCGCTTTCAACACACGCACGTATGTCTTCACTATGACAGCATAAATTCCACAATACATGAGCTGCATCCTCCCTTGCCTTCTGTGATCCTCCCTCTAACAATTGCACTAATGGAGGAATCCCTCCGGCAGCAGTAATAGCCCACTTGCTGTCATCAACTTCATCGGTCAAAACCATTAACAACTGAACGGCATGTTCTTGATGTTGCTCATTGGATAACCCCAACAATGATATCAGCAACTGAATTCCTTCTCTCTTTTTTAATGCTTCCCAAATGCCCACTCCATCACAGCATAAACTTGTGACAGAAACTATCAGATGCTCTTGCACATCAACAGCAGCCATTGTTATTAGTCCAACCAGGATCTTCTTTGCTTCTGAATGATTGAGCCATCTAGCGAGGAAAGTGTTGCCATAAAGGCTGGCCATAGCCTCCAGAACACGATCCTGAACCAGTTTATTATCTCGCAGCCTTAGCAGTATAACTAACATATTTTCTGTCTGCTTTACATTGAATGGTTCTTCATCAAAGGTAGATTTCTGTCTGTAGACCATCAAAGAGTAGGCAAGTGCTCCAATTACATCAGCAACTGGAGCAGCAAAGTGAGGAGATAAGGCAAGCTCTCCAAGATATATGATTAAAGCAGGCATCCCACCACATATGTTAGCTAAAGCTTGTGTTGCATGTCCCTGAAGAGCCTGACCACACTTCCCTTGCATGCACTCCTTAGAAGGAGCAACCACAGCACCAATGAGGATTGGAACACCACCCGCATCTGCAACAGCTTTCTTGGCCTTTGTTGACTTTGATGAAAGAGCCTCCAAAGCATCAGCTGCACTTGCACGGACAGACACATCATTTTTCTGACCCACAAGTTGAAGCAAGCCTTTGACAGCCCCTGAATCTATTACTTTGGGTATGCTATCACTGAATGCCAAAATCAAACGGGCCAAAAGTGAAGCAGCATTAGATTGAGTAACTGAATTATCAGAAGCAAGGAGCCCCACAATGATATCGACCCCTCCAGCAGCAAGGGTTGCTCTCCAATAGCCATCCTTGTCACCACAAAGATTCCTCAATGCCCCTGTAACAAAACCTTCTACGACTTTGTCCTGCTTGTTCTTTGAATTCAGCTGCTCCCATAAGGTTGGCACGACACCCTCAGTTACAAATATTTTCACGCCCACATGATCATCAGCCAGTCCACCAGACGAGACCTCATATATTGCTTCTGCTGCTGCCTTCCTGGCCTCAATTAAATCCGATTTCAAAAGTGAGAGCAATGGTGGAACACAGCCACCTAGAAGCACTTTTAACCTTAGGTCTTCATCTTTACACAGAGCACTGAGGGTTGCAGCAACATTTGCTTTTGCCCCAGCAGTACCAACCCTGAGCACAGAAACGAACAGTGGCATTGCTTGGTTATGGGAACCAATGAGCACCCTTGCATCCTTCCTTGCTTTGGCAATGCCTAGCAAGCGTGCTGTAATAAGTTCCTTCTCATGTGGTGAAGACACGTTAGCATGCAGCTGCTCAATAAATTTTGCAACTGTAGCCACTGTGTTATCTGGATCATCCATCCCATTTGCTCCATGTGATTCCCTGAAAAGGTATTCAGTAAATTATTCTGTCAGAAGACAGCACAAAGTCATGGAAGAGGAATAAAATCAAGAATGTTCTGAATACAAAAACAGGACTTTCAAACACTGTGTTCCACGTGTTATTCTGCTTCTATATGGGAAATGTTGAAAATATATGCCTCATCTGGAGAACTCTTTTTAAGTCTCATCTAATATCTATTGAATAAAGCTGATAAATTCTTTTATTTAGTTTTACATTCCTTGCAATTATTATATGCTATCCACATGTACATATAATTAGTATAATTGTACAGAATTTGATTTCTAATTAAGATATTTTTTATGTCAATATAACATAGAAACAATATAACAAAAAGGAAAAAATAGTAAATTGAGGTATCTATTTTATGACAACTATCAACTTTCCATGTATTTTTTTTCTTTAATAGGCCTAGTATTTCCAACTATCAAACAACAAACCAAAATTGCCCCCACTAGTGAATGGTGTTAACTTGACAACAAACCAAGATAGCTCCAGCTAAGGGAATGGTGTTAACCTAGGCCAGGAAACCGTCGGGGATATGGGTTCTCCAGATTCAAGGGAGGAGGGATTGGACATTTGCGCCAATGATCCAAAGTAGATAAATTCTTGGATACCTGCCGAACAAAGAAACCAAACATCTTACTCAATCAAAACCAAATTGGCATATAAATAAAGATTCCAAAAAATAAATCACTAACAAAAGAAGAGTCTTTTTAAAAAACACATTCACTTCAGTACACTATTCCAAACAACCACCCAGCTAATGGCTTTCTAATTTCCTTTTCAAATGCATTTCCATTCCCAAAGCCTGAAAATGAATCAAAATATGACTACAAAATCTCGTTACTACCAGCACCACAAGGGTTTAGCCACTCTACAAATAGGAGTAAGGAAAGAATTCAATCGAATTGAGTATGGTTGTATGTCTAATAGCATATACTGTACCAGGAATATCAATGAACCCGATTATTGCAATTGCTCAGGATACCCATTTTTAGCTAAAAGGATTACATGATATATCCAGGATGAAAGTCGGCCAAAATTTCTATTTGCAAATAGGGTGTTTCCAAGAAAGCAAGAATGTGGGCTTGAGTAACGCAAACATTAGTAAGAATCCACTGCCTCGAAAACCTATAGGTTCCTCCGTAAGGGGCCCAAAGGCAATCTTAGAAAACAATGAAGCTTCATAGGGTCTTTTTGTCCAGATATAGGTAGTTTGCATCCTCATAGATATATTGGTTTAATCTTAAAAAGCATTTTATCAGGGTAATTATAAACAAACTAGAATTCCATTTTAATTGTACACAAAACAAATTATTTTTTAAAACACTAGATTTGTTATCTCATGTCTGCTTTTTGTGAAAAAATACCAATTGAAGTGGAGGGTTTCTTCAAACAACAAGGAACCCTACCTTCTCTGATCCATTTGATACATGCCATTTCTTTTCCATCAATATGTTCCCCAGTTATTTAGACTACGATTCCATAAAAATTCGAAAATTCTTTTCTAGTTGTAAAGTCCTCACCAACAAAATCCCTTACCCTATCGACTTATAAATCTAATCATATTAGAGCTCGCCAAAATCATCGTACCTGTAGTCCAACCAATTTGGATAAGGCCTATACCCCATAGAAACTGTCTACCTAAAATTGTCCCTTGGCCTATAGGGCTTGACATAATGTTAGAATTCTAGCTCTTCCAGGAGGGGTCAAACTTCTTGAATGAATTAAATAAAATAATAAAAAAATAAATCAAGAATTTAGGACTTTTTAGTAGAATGATTATCCGTATCATTGTAACAGAAAAATCATTTGATTCGTCGATCCTCAAAGAAAGAAATAAGCAAAGTTACGTCATTGAGCAATAAATGGAATCTGTTTGTCATTAACATAAAAAGATTTGTTACTTTAATTGTTACTTGAATAAGTAAAAGTTATTTGGTTCGAGTGGGGATAGCATTTCTCCTTCTTTGATAAATGATCACTATGTCAGACTCAATAAAATTTGATCAATCCTTTTTTTTTTCTAACATTAAAGTGGAAAACTGAACCAAGAATTCTCTTTTTTTATTACTTCCAATTCATAGGTCATTTGTGGCACCCGGGAAAGGCTTGTGCAGCAATTGTAAGATTTAAAAAAGCAATTGATCGTGATTTTGAACCTATTCTTTCGATGATCCCTCTTAAATGAGACAAAAGATCTCATGCCTAAAGTTGGCAAAAGGTCAACGATTACACAACTTGCTCAAACAACCCTAATCCACTACTCTTATCATAGAAGAATAGTGATAATCAGTTAAACCTTTGATTAATTAACAAATTGTTTTTTGATTGACCTTCTCCTTTCTTTAATCTAACCCACAGGAAGTCACATTTTGAATATTGTTCAAGTTAGTGATGTTATTTTAGTCTAATTAGATCTAACAAGAAGGGAATCAAACTCTATAGGATTTTCTGTTGAGTTATATTATGGGCGAGTATTTTACTAGATGAATACTATAATGATGATTAATTAAATTAAACGGATGAATTTTCAATGCCAATTGAAGTTTTTGGTCAAATTAATTTTATAATCAAAATAAGTTAGGACTAGTGATGTTTGACCAATGCTTAACCCATGCTCAAGCGTATTTTAGATAGCAAGAACGTGCCTAAGGAATGCCTCTAGAGTGTTCATATATATTTTAGGCAGATTGGTTGCACCCAATGCACGCCTGATCAATGCAATTGTGTGTTTGGGATAAAATGTTAACACCTAATGTGCATCTAATGAACACTCATGTGCGGTACAGATTGTACTTTAGTGCCTGATTCGCGCTTAACCGGCGCATATACACTAGTTTTTTTATAAATAAACTCTTTAGTCGATTTTAGGTCATTTTCTGCCAATTTTTGAGAAAAGAGAAAGAAAGAGAAGACAAAGGAGAGAGAAGGCAAAAGAGAAAGGAGGAGAAGGAGAAACTAAGAGAAAGTAAAGAGATTTTTAAGAAAATTCAAGTAAAGGCAAGCACATCCAAACCCCTCTTTCTATTATTCTCTTTCATTTCTGATTTCCTTAAGCATTTATTCAACAATACTTATGTATGTCTAAAGTTTCTGTTTTATTACCCTTACATGTCTTCAAGCTGTACATATATGCTTTCACATGTCTTAATTTCTTATATAGCTGTTCATACATGTTTTATATTTGAAATAAATTGACAAAATTATATTAACCATGCTAATTTCCTACAATTTCTGCAATAAATAACTTCTGCATGTTGTAAATTACATAATATAGCTTTTGCATGTTTTTAAAATGCATATTAAAGTTCCAGCATGATTCATGTTTTACTACATATCATATATGTGAAGAATAATGAATGAAAACTCTACAAAAATTTGATAATAAGTGCATTTTCTCCGATATGAGAAAATCTAAGAAAATGTATGTATTTGAGTAGAGTGTTCACGTTTGATTAAATATAGACCATTGTAGAGAATTGATGGAATATATTCCGAAATGTTCTAATATATTGTTAGTAAATTAAAGGTTGAACCTATCATCTACGGTCAGAAAAGTGGCTTTTGACCCAATTTATAAGATTATATATAGACAGCCTACCAATGAGTCTTGAATAGTAGCATATAGTCTTTGATTATGTGAAAATAATCATAACCCAAACTTTGATATCGCTATATGTCGGTAAAGTTATCACAAATCTTTGGTCATTTTCGTGCATTAATATAATTTGAGTATATTTTATATATTTACATAGTTTGGCATGTTTGACATTAAAAAAAATATTTGAGTATCATTAGGTATTTTTACAGTTTGGCTTAATTGGACATCAATTTTGGATTATGCATGATATATTATTTGTGAGATGATGTTATCAGCAATTCAAATTTTAGATCATATCATTATTCGACATGTTCCTTCGATATATGTCCACATATGAAAGTTATATATGCCTTGCTAAGCAATTGACATACTTTTACATTTATTTTGCTAACCTTTCACATTAGGGGCCTTAAGCTAAGTTGCAGGTAATTGGTTTGAAGGACAATTATTTGGGAATTAGATTTAGGGTGATGGGAACAGCTTGATGTATTATTGTTTAGAAAAAAGAAATAGTAGTTTTATATTGTTAGTTTTGGTTAAATTGTTAAATATTGTAATCTAGGCAGTAATATTGTTTCTATGCTAATATTTTAGTCTGGATTCTAAATTTCAAAAGTTGATTTTGATACTCTGATATTTAGCTAAGATGCTTTTCCTTATACATGATCCAATATTATATAATTATCGGTATCGGAGTCATTTTCGGGTGTAGTGTTTGGATCTTATAGTTTGAATCATTATTTTAGTTCGAGTCGTTTAATGCTATTTTAAGTACAAGTTCACATCCAAATATATGTTTTAGATTTTAGTCGATGGAATAAACAACTAAATTTTAAAATCTTGAGAATTAAAATCTGGTTTAACTTAATTATGGATTATGAAAATTCATATATTCGAAACTGGAATCGGAGATGTGGCAGAAGTGGTATTAGAGAAAGTCATATGGATAGTATATTATTTGATTTGAGGATTTAAAATGGTTAATTATCTCATAATAGATTTAAAAAATGTTAGACTAGTAAAAAAGGATTAAATTCTAGTCCAGATAGTGAGAAGTACCTCGCCATTATGATAAGAATGGTGGACATGATGGAATCTATGGCTCAGGGACTATAGAATTTGGAGCCGACGGTCGCAAATCCAAAGGTGGCCACAAAAGTGTACGACCGCTTCACTAATGAGCAAGTGCCAAAGTTCATGTGAGATTCAGATCTCTAAATCCAACGAAATGAAAAAGTCTTCGAAATAATTTACTGCCCAAAGGAGGAGAAAGTGGTATTTTCCTCCTACAAGCTGGAAGGGAGGCGAATCATTGGTAGTCAATGAGGAAGAGAATTTTGGGACTTAAGAACAAGCAGATCTTGTGGGATGTGTTCATAGAAGCATTTATAGAGGAATACTTCCCAACAAGTTTAAAAGAATAGAAGGAAAACGGATTCGCTCAGTTGCGCTAGGGAAACAGGACTGTCACGTCCCACGTTCTTATATCCATTATTAATTTTATACATATGTATTACCCTTTTTGCTCAACAATATTGCTTGTTATAATCGAAGAGGATATGTGCTTACTTTATTTTTATGTCATAATCATCTGTACATCACAAAAACTATAATACACAGGATCCAAAAATAATGCCACATCATTAATGGCTCTAACATTCATTCAACAACAATATGATATCAGTTTTATGATAAGGAAAGATGCCAACTATAATCCCAACTCACCTTATAAAATTTTGCCGAAACTTATAAGATAACCATATGAAGTTTGCGAAAAACTTCTAAACTATCATTACTAAAACATATACATTCTTGAGATGCTTATAAAATTACAAGTTTATACATTATCACTTAAACTAAATTAATTACATCATTACTAATTACAGCATAACTAATATTCCTTCTCTACTTTTGTTTACCAAGTATGAACTCCTATGAAACATCTGAAGGGTAAGAAAAAACAGTAAGAGAGTGAGCCAAGTGTTCAACAAGATATAATATAATCAAGGATATGCATATTTTATTTAAAAATACATCATAGAGAGGAATAGGAGTCATAAGATATATAAAAATACATATATATCTTAAGGAACATTTTCATGATGCATTTAACTTTCCTTTTCTTACACATTTTCTTTTTACTTGTTAACACTTCTTACCTTCAATAACTTGAGGAATCAGAGCTAGTAGACCTTACCAGCAAACAGAACGGTCGATCAATATCTAAATTGTGTTCAGTCTACACAATTTAAGGCCTTAACTTCCTTATTTATATCTTAAAGATAGGATTGTATTCACTCCACATAATCAATGCCTTAACTTCCTCATTTACATCCTAAAGATATGATAGATTATATTCACTCCACACAATCAAAGTCTTAACTTCCTTATTTACATCCCAAAGAAAGGATGGATTGTATTCACTCCACACAACCAAGACCTTAACTTTCTTATTTACATCTCGAAGACAGGAAGGATTGTGTTCATTCCACACAATTAAATTCTTAACTTCTTTATTTACATCTCGAAGATATGATGGATTGTATTCACTCTACACAACCAAGACTTTAACTTCCTCATTTACACCTCGAAGACAAAATGGATTGTGTTCACTCCACAAAACCAAGGCCTTAATTTTCTTATTATATTCTAAAAACAAAATGGATTGTGTTCATTGTACACAATCAAGGCCTTAACTTCCTTATTTATGAGCCGACGATAGGATGGATTGTGTTCACTCCACACAATCAAGGTCTTAACTTCCTTATTTACATCCTGAAGACAGGATGGTACATACCTATTATATCCCGATAGACGGGGCCATAAATCGCATAATAGTACTTATTAGGCAACGATCTTTCACTATAATATTTTAAGGCACGCTAGAGAATATTATCCTCTAAATAAATTCCTTGGTTCATTTTCTTTATTCTTAAAATTTTTAGTGGAAGCTTCTATTCTTATTTTTGACTCTTTAACTTTCTTATCTCCCGAACAAATAAACATATTCTTAAAAATCTGTAAGCTTCCATCCATGCATAAAAATTGGCATATACATGTACAAAAATATACATTGATACATATCATGAAAAACAAAGTCTTATAATCTTTATATGTGCTAGCATAACATATCGTTCGATTTCCGGTTCATCAATCGGTTAACTAACCGATTCATCAACCAATTTGGATGATTAATAAATTCTTACCGATTTTTGCATCCGATTCATCATCTTAACCGATTCACCGTCATATACAAAATTTATAACTGGTTCATATATTTGTAAGGCATTCGGAATCGATTTAAATTAATTCCTTTATCCACCGGTTCACTTACAAATTTGAATTCCAATTGCTTTATTGGAAACCGGTTTATTTCTAATTTTTAGTAACCAGTTTTTATGATGGCCAACTAATTCACATGATATATAGCTAGTTTACTAACTTAACATACCATATATGGCCGGTTTATCAATAATTTCCTAGCAGGTTCACACTGAATTAGCAAAATAGGCAATTAGATGCAAATTGGCCGGTTCAGTGGTAGCCTTCAGTTCTGACGCCGGTTCAGTAATCAAATTAAGGTATTTTTGGAAACCAGTTCACATGATGATAGTTCAGCCTTAGTACTATATGACTGGGACGGGTCGACTGCTGGTTCAATCGGTTCATGGCCGGTTCAGTCCTTTTTTCATAAACTGCCAGGTTCAACATCAGTATGGACGCAGGGGCCGGTTCTGTTGTCATGTTGGGGTCCGGTTCAGTAGTTAATTTATGCCAAATTTTATAAGCTGATATTTTAACATCATCTTAACACACTTAAGCTACCTTAGCTGCCAGTTTAGCCGGTTTGGGGCCCGGTTCAAACCATTTTCATAGGCTGAAATTTCACAATTGGCATGGATGTTGTCAGTTGGGTATGTTGCTAAATTTAGGCCCGGTTTAGCGGTCGGTTCACCATATAAAATTCTTCCTCTTACATTTTCAGAATCAGTACATCATATTGAACCAATTCATGGGAATTTCCAAATATTTTACTTGCCTGGTTCAACATTATATACCGATTTTGGTGCTAAAATTTGTATCCTGATGCATCCTGGCTGGTTCAGTGATATTCAATTTTCCAGAGGCTGAACCAGTTAGATTTTCAAGAGTGATTTTAATACCAGCTTTATGACATCTTAGCGGGTCCATTAAAGTTTCTATACTAGTTTTTATAGAGTTTGAACAGATTAAAATCTTGAAGAAAATCAGTACCAATAGCAAGTCCCTAATTTTCTTGGTTCAAACTGTCAGCCGACTTTAAACTCATTGAACCAGCTTAATTTATGAAGGATAATTCTAGAACAAAAATATGATGAATTAACCAACATAATAAAGTTTCTATATTAAAATTTTCATATGATAAATCGGCCATTAACAATATAAAAAATTAAGCATATCAGCAAGCTGCAGAAACCAAACTTCATGGGATATGATTTTGATTTTTGCCTATTCTAGCATGATAATGGTAGGAATTTTAGTATCGGAGCAACAGTATTTGAAGATAATATCGAGAATTAATCAAAAAATCGAAGAAGTGGCGGTGTTCTTGCTTGGAATAGTTTTAAATTTAATTTTGAACCTTAAGCTAAATTCGATTATTAATCGGGTGCAAATTCGGGGACCGGATTATCTTATTGTCAACCGAAGTTAATTTAATTGCTAATCGATTGAGAATTCGTTAACTAAATTATTTCCCTATCATTTGTTCTATATTTTATTAACTGGAATTTAAGTTGATTTCATCAATTAATTTTTTATTGCATCTCGAGGTGAGTTCTTGGCTTCTGGGTTTTCGTCGTTCATTGATCTTAATTTAACATATATTAGTTTAGCTCACTTAATTATGATTCATAAAATCTCGATCCTTACAAGGACCGTGGCAGAATATGATGCCAAATTTACGAAGTTGGCTTATTATGTTCTCCATGTTGTCCTAGATGAGGCAAAGAGAGCAAGGAAATTTTTGAAGGGATAGATGACACCATTCACAAGCAGTTGATGATATTGAGGTTACAGACGTATGGAGAGGTGTTGGATCAAGCTTCGTTGTTTGAACAAGGATTAGACAAGGAAAAATTCTTCTAGAAAAAGACTACTACCCAAGGAGATCAAAGCTCGGGATCAGAAGGATTCCACAAGAGAACAAAATTGATAGAAAAGGGAAAGAGAAGAGCTGAAATCCAAGATGCACTAGACCCATAACAATCAAAGCCTGGGTGGCCTCGTTGTGTGAAGATGCACGAAGGAAGGCCTCGCTATAGGTAATTAGGGGCATACTTCAACTATGGCCAATCCGACCTAATGATCAAGGACTACCCTCACCTTTTGAGGAAAACGACGGGAAAGCCAAGCATTCGGGGAGAGTTTTTGCAGTTACAGTCCAAGATATGGATACGTCTTCATCAGTGATTGAAGGTAAACTCATAATTTTTGAGACTTTTGCACATATTTTGTTGAATTCCAGGTCAAAACACCGATTTATGTCTCCGAAATTTGTTTGTTATCTGTTATCACCTCCTAGGATTACGAATTTTTCATTAGTTGCGCCAATGCTTATGGGGTCATCCGTAGTGATTGACATTATATACCAGAGGCATAGTTGTTTAAGTATCTGGGTTTGAGTTGGCCATAGATTTGCTCTTGTTAGATATGAATTATTTTGGTGTGATATTAGATATGGATTGGTTAACAGGTTATCATACTAATATAGATTGTTTTTACAAAATGGTACATTTTTCGATTTTGAGTTATGAACCACCATCGGGAGCCACGATATTCCGCAGAAGAAATTCCAGTGATGTGAGTTTAAAGATTTATTTTTGGAGGATCTTCCAAGTTTGCTACCAAATCAATAGATTGAAATCGAGATAGAGATAAGGTCTTGTATAGAATAGCGCCGTCAGAGTTAAAGGAATTAAAGAAATAATAGCAAAAATTGTTGGAGAAAGGCTTCATTAGGCCAAGTGTGTCACCATGGGATATACTGATGTTATTTATGAAAAAAAAAGATAGGTCTATACGACTATTGGAAGTTTAATAAAATAACTATTAAGAATAAGTACTTATTACCAATGATAGATGACTTGTTCGACCAATTGCAAGGGGCACAGGCGTTTTCGAATATAGATGCTTGTTCGAGTTATTATCAATTAAGAAAGAAGACATGGTGAAGACGGCTTTTTGAACAAGGTATGTCCATTATGAGATTTTATTCATGCCTTTTGGGTAAACTAACGTCCCTACAGCAATTTATGGGTTTGATGAATTGGGTGTTCCAACCCTACCTCGAAAAGTTCATGATGATGTTTATTGACAATATTATAATTCACTCAAATAGCTATGAGGAGCATGAGATGCACTTAAGGATTGCTCTGTAGATACTTCGGGAAAGAAGATTATATGTCAAATTGAAGATATGTGAATTTTGGCTTAAAAAAGTAATATTTTTTGGGCCACGTGATTTTGAAAAGAGGCATTTTGGTTGATCCTAAAAAGATTGAAGCTGTAACAAACTGAAATTGACTGATGATGGTAACAAAAGTTTGAAGTTTACTTAGGATGGTAGGTTATTATCAAAAGTTTGTGGAAAATTTCTCAAAGATCATTATGCTATTGACCCGATTGACTTGGAAAAAGGTAAAGTTTTGATGGATCGATGAATGTGAAAGGAGTTTCTAAGAGTAAAAGGACCACCGTACCACTGCCCTAATCTTAGTGATCTTGAAAGGACCTGAGGGGTTTGTGGTTTAATGTGACGCATCAAAGATCGAATTAGGATGCGTTCAAATATAGCACGGGAAGGTAATTGCGTATGGATCAAGAGAATTGAAAGCGTATAAAAAGAACTATCCGATGCATGACTTGGAATCGACAACATCGATTTTTGCGCTGAAAATCTTGAGGCATTATATTTATGGGGAACGATTTTTGATATATTCGGATCATAAAAGTTTGAAATACTTATTCTGGCAAAAGGAACTGAACATAAGGCAAAGGAGATCGATGAATCTTTTAAAAGATTATGATTGTGAAATCTATTATTAATTGGGAAGGAAAATATGGTAGCAAATATCTTGAGTTGCCAAACAACAAATTTAATGCTCATTTGAAAACTAAAGAAATAGAGATGTTGGATTGCATGAGTGAATGTTGCATTAAGAGGCATTTTCAAGGTGTGCAGATGATTTTATCATATTTTTTGGTATAACAAGAGATAATTGAAAGTATTAAAGAGAGGCAAATGGACAATCCATTCCTAATGGACATTATTGGAGATTTGAACGGGGTTTCAAGAGCGGGTTTTAACGTACGAGTTGATGGAGTCACAAGGATTCGAGAGTGGATATGTGTACCTAATATCAAGAAATTAAATGAAGAAATCTTGAATAAAGCTCACCAATCGAATTATATTATTTATCCAAAAATTAATAAGATGTACCAAGATTTGAAGAAAGTTTTTTGGTAGCCAATATAAAAAGAAAAATTACAGCCTATGTGAAAAGATGCTTGATCTATCAATAATTAAAGGTCAAAGCATAAGAAGCCATTAAGTGCTTTGTAGTCTATGTTGACCCTTAGCTTAGAAGTGGGAGCATATAACGATGGTTTTTATTATGGGACCACCAAGCATGTCGAGGAATCATGATTCTACTTGGGTGTCGGCTAACCAAATTAACCCGCTTATATCACAATTCAAATAACATTCTTAATAGACTATTTGGCAAGATTGTACATTAACAAGGCAGTAAACTTCCAGAGAAACCAGCTTCTATCATATTAGATCAAGACTTGAGGTTTATCTCAAAAGTTTGGGAAAGTTTACATTGGGAAGTATGTATCAATTTAAAATTTAGTATAGCCTACCATACCCAAATGAATGAGCAGTTAAACGAACGATTCAAATTCCATAAGATATGTTGTGGGCTTTGGTTTTAGAAATGAAAGAAATTAGGACGATATGGATCCCAACATAATCTTTTAATGATGATTAATTAAATTAAGCTGATGAATTTTCGAGTTCAATTGAAGTTTTAAGTCAAATTAATTTTCTAACCGAAATAAGTTAAACAAAGTGGCACCTAACCCACACTCAAGTGTATTTTGGACAATAAAGATGCGTCTAAAGGATGCCTCTAGGTGCTCATACGAAATTCAAGCAGATTAGTTGCGTCCAATCGACGCATGTGCGTATTTGGGCTAGAATATTGGCACTTGCAAAACGCCTAACAGATGCTTGTGCGATTGTGCCTTGTCGCCTAATTCATGCCTAATTGGCGCACATGCGTTAGTTTTCTATAAATAGTTCCCTTAACTAATTTTGGGTCATTTTTAGCCGATTTTTGAGACAAGAGAGAGAAAGAAAAAAGGGAAAGAATGAGAAGGAGAGAGAGAAAGGAGAAAGAGAAATTAAAGAGATCTTTAAAAAAATTCAAGTAAAGGCAATGCATCTAAACCCCTCCTTCTATTGTTACTGTTTATTTCTAATTTTTTTAAATATTTATTATTTTAAATACTCATACATGTGTTATTTTTGTATATAATCTGATTTTACTTTACATGCATGTGATCCCACTTTCATTCCATGAAACTTTTATAAAATATATGTCTTGAATTCATATACATTATGTTTAAATGCCAAATTTCTGCAACAATGCTCACATGTCTTAAGTTTCTAATTTATTACCCTTGCATGTCTCTAAGCTCTACATATATGCTTTGGCATATCTTGATTTCCTAAATAGCTATTCATGCATGTTTTATATTTGCAATAACTTAATGAAATTATATTAACTATACTAATTTTTTATAATTTCTGTAATAAATAACTTTTACATGTTGTAAATTACACAATATAGCTCTTACATAATTTTTAAAATACATATTAAAAGTTCTACATGAATTATGCTTTACTGCATGTTATATATTTGAAGAATAATGAATGAAAATTCTAAATAAATTTGATGACAAGCATATTTTCTTCAGTATGAGAAAATCTAAGAAAATATTTATATTTGAGTAGAGTTTTCATATTTGATTAAGTATGGATCATTGTAGAAAAAAAAATGGAATATATTCTGATATTTTCTAGTGTATTATTAGTAAATCAAATGTCGAACCTATCATCCGCGAATTAGAAGAGCGGTGTTCAATCTCAACTATATGGTTATATAAAAACGACCCACTTATAGGTCTTTAATAGTAATATATGGCATTTAGATATGTGAACTATGAAGCATAGATATCAATATAGGATATGGACACGACATAACATCGACAAGCCGACATACTATTTTATAAAAATTAAAGATCCGATACATTGGGGACACGTAACCTAAAATTATTGTTTATAATTTTTTAATTAATAAATACTACTATTTTATACTTAATTTATCGGTTATCACCTTCATTTATGATAAAAAAAATCAAATCTTTGCTCCATCAAAGATCAGTTGTGTTATCACATTCATTTGTTTCACCTCCGTATCCGTCTCATTTTTCTCGAATCTTGACTTTATATCCTACGAAAATTTGGTGAAAAAAAACATCGTCTACCACGAAAAAAGAAATCTCTCTTGACTAACATTCTTGGAGTGTATGGACTATTGACAGAAATAAAAGAGAGCGGTACTCTTTAAAATTTTAAAATAATAAAACTCACATTTTTTAAAATTTATAAAATGTCCCACAGTTTTTAAAAAATTATAAAATTACTTAAAGTATCCAATGCACGTCCAAAACATGTCAGAATGTATCCGGAGCGTATCCAAAACATGTCGGGATGTGTCTGAAGCATGTCCGAAACGTGTTGGATAAAAAAAATAAATAAACACATGTCGGAACGTATCCGATACCTGTCCCAACGTGTCCGGAGTGTGTCGATGTTCGACACGTGTCAGACGTTGAATCTTTGAGCCCGAAAGAGTGTTTGTGCTTACTAGTATGTGAAAATAGTCATAACCCGAGCTTCAATATTCACCATTTGTTAATAAGACCATAACTGATCATTAGTCCTTTTGTGTATTGATATAATTTGAACATATTTTATATATTTGCACAATTTAGCATATTTGATATTGAAAATATAGATTTGACCATAATTATGTATTATTAAGTTCGGTAGAATTGAACATCAGTTTTGATTTATGCATGATATGTTTGCGAGATGATGTTATTGCCTTTTCAAATTTTAGATCATATCATTATCCAACATGTTCCTTTAATATATGTCAACATATGAAAGTTATATATGATTTGCTGATGAATTAGCTCACTCTTACTTTTATTTTGTTAATTTGTCAGATTAGTAGACTTGAGCTAACTTGCAAGTGATTGGGGTTTGAAGGACAGCTGTTTGAGAATTAGATTTAGAATGTTGGGAATAGCTTGATATATTATTGTTTGAAAAAAAACAATAGTTTTATGTTGTTAGTTTTGGTTAAATTGTTAAATATTGTAATCTGGATGGTGATGTTTCCGTACTGATGTTTTAGTCTAGATTCTGAATCTTGGAAGTTGATTTTGATACTCTAATATTTAGCTAAAACGTCTTCCTTACGCATGATCCGATGTTACATAATTATCACTATTGGAGCCACTTTCAGGTGTGGTATTTGGATCTCATAGTTTGAATCATTGTTTTATTTCGAGTTATTTAACGGCATTTAAAATACAAGTTTGCATCCTAATATATGTATTGGAATTTCGTTGGAATAAATAATTGAATTTTAAAATTTTAAGAATTAAAATCAGGTTTAATTTAATTATGGATTATGAAAATTTATATATTCAAAACTAGAATCGAGGACGTGACAAATTAGTTGGGTTGCACAAAAAAGCTTTTACTTCAATCCAAACCTAGAAAATATTTTTTAAAGTTAAAAAGGTCCGTTGACCACTTCCGAGCTATGTCATAATAGATCTGATATGCATGACTCACCCCATACCCTAAGATGTAGGACCCTTGTTCACCATACCACCCTTTTTTACTAACACCACAAGTAACGTAACATATATACAAGTTCACATCTCAAAATATCCCAAACAATGTGACCACAACACAACATTGACCTGCTAGGTTTAGAATTACTTTTTTGTGAGTCTTATATTCATTGAAAGTGTTATTTTTTACTCTCGGAGGTGTCTAGCATGTTCGTACGACTTTCGTGCTAGGTTAGCTCAAGGGAAATTGTTTACAGGAGGTTCCACAATAACTATCCGTGAGGTAGCTGCTTAAGCACCAGGATTGGGAGGATTTCAAGTGATGCATCAAGAGATGGCCGCAAGTTAGCCACTCATGTAGCCACATGCAACACAAAAACACTTATTATGATTTTAGGGCAAAAATGAGAGATTATTTGACACAAAGAAGCGCCGCATGAAAAGAAAAAAAGAAGAGGAAGAGATTCAGTATTCAATTGAGATCTGATTTGCGCTCTATTTTTTAACAAGGTTGTACATTATTCTAGCCTTATTTCTAGGTTATATTATCGATTAGTAAATCATTTTTCTTGGTGTATTTTTTCTAATAGGTTGCTAAATATGTTGAGATTATTTTTAACCGGTCATTCACTTAGGTTGTCGTAAAGGGATCTCAGAGGAGGTTATATCTGTAATCAAGCACTTTTATAGTAGATCTTTATAAGTCTTACATCCATCGAAAGTGTTGTTTTTCACTTCTAAAACTATCGGGCATGTTTGCGCAATGTTCGAGCGAGGTTCGCTTAAGCAAAACTCTTCACGGGAGGTTCCACAATGCAGAAAGGCTGTGAGCTAGCAGCTTAAACTCCAAGCTGGGGAGGACATCAATAGCTATTCGCAAGAGGATCACAAGGTAGCAACTTAAATGACAGGACTGGGAGAATTTCAAGTGGTGTACTACGAGATGGCTGCGAGTTAGCTGCTCGAGCGACTACACAGGATATAAACGGCCCTGTTTTGATTTTAGGGCAAAATGAGAGATTATTAGACACAAAGGGGCACCGCACTAAAAAAGAAAAGAGAGAAAAGATAAAAAAAAAAGAACATATCCGATTGAGATCCGATTTGAGTTTTGTTTTTTGCCAAGATCGAATACGTTATTCAATTCTTACTTTTAGAATATATTGCAATTTAGTTACTCATTTTTCTTGGTACAACTTCTCTAGTGGATTGTTAGGTGCATTGAGATTGTTTTCAATTGGTCATTCATTTAAGATATAGGAAAGGAATCTTAAAGGAAGCTATATTTGCTAAATAGACACTTTTATAGTGGATTTCTTCAGAGTTGTACCATGGTTTGTCTTTGATTGAGAAAGGTTTTCTATGTTAAATATTGTTATACAATTTTATATGTTTAGTTGTGTAATTTTGATCCTTATGCTCTCACAATGTTTGACAGCTGATATTTACAGGGGAATTTAATGGTTTGTTTCTATTGCGCCAATTATGTGTGTGTTTTTATTCCTGGAGAATCCCAGCATGCCCATCTGCCACAATACCCAAGTTAAAAGTGTTAAGAGTGTCAAAAGGCAATGACATTAATGGATTTGAGTGCAACATAGGCCACATAACAAGCACTAGGCAGTGTGCTTGTGGCTGGTAGATGCAGCTTTACCATGGTGTTAGCACAACTGACGATGTCATGGGTGCCGACATTATTGGTATGGGCATTGATGTGGGGTTGGATAAGTTTTCCCACATCAATGAGAGATTTTCCTTGGCACCAAAGGGTGTGAAACTTGTCATAGGTGAGAACTAAGAACATTAATCACAGATGAAGTAGAGTTCAAGTGCTTGGATGGTTGATGGAGATATGATACTATGAAAGTTGGGGGTTTCTAATATCTACTCTTGAAAAAGCCATAGAAGCTCAGACACCTCTATAAAGAAAAATGTGTTATTAGATTCTCCACCACCCTTGGGACTATCATAGTGCATGGAGCACTAAATAACACCTAAGTAAGCTACTCAATGATGGGGTTAAGCATTAGGACATGTCGAGCAAATAGCCTAAGGTCTCCACAAGTTAGGGGGTCAAGTGGACAATTTTAGTGACCGGAGGGATTGATAGTGCAAACATGCAATAGCCCAAAAGTACTACCCTCGTTATGCATAAATAATCTGCTACCTTACCCGGTACATGGGGGTATAGTTCTCCAAGTCAAGAGGGATGATATCGGTTGCCTTCAGCAATCGAAGCAATTACGATTTCAAAAGCAGGTAATGGGGAAAGACCATACAAGATGGGCTTGTGATCAAGGTTACCGTATATGTTATTTGTCAAGACATGCAAAGTGTGCCATGTTATCATGTTTGAATGACTAAAACACTCTACAGAGTGAGTTACCTTCACAAATGCCAAGAAAATTGCTTGACAAAGGGCTAGAGGGCCCAATTTTAAGAGAAAGTGCGTTGTGGACACGACTGGTACATACTAGCATACTAGTGAGTCTCCAGTATCACTCAGGAGCAAGCATGCTCCATGCATTGAGGTACAAGAAAATGACACGAACAGGCATTGGAAAACCATCAAAAGATAGTTGCATTCAGGTGCTAAGTTGGCAAGAGAACCTATGGATGGGACGAGTGTTAGAGGCTGAACTTAAAGATCTTCAATTTGAGAAAAGATAGCCTTGACTTAGATAAATCTAGGTGTCCCATGGTCAGTTACTGGTGCATAAGAGCCCCACGGTGACACCATGAAATTCATGAGTAGGTTTTGAGTGAGATTCATGCAGTTTAGGGAAGCACTACATTTTGGATATCCAATCTTCTTTTGAAAGATACAATTACGGGCACTCCATACAAATGTTACTGATGACACAGTCGGTCACTTACAAAATAAGAATGTGGATAAGATCAAAAGCTAAATCCTGTATGAAGTAAAATAAAACAAAAGTGTATCAATTAGTAGTAGACATTAAAGCCGGAGAGCCTGATTTTACCTCAGCCACGGAAGAAAAATATCCAAGAATTTCCCACATTCAAAATCACCATACCATTTCCTCTCGTCGGCCTCAGATAATTCCCACACCTATGTCATTTTTCAGAAATTGCATACTTCTTTGTGGGATAACTCGCCCCATTAAGCTCCCCCTGCAATTCGAATCAGTAACTTCCGACTGTATACTAAGAAAGAATCTTAACATGAGAAACTAAGTAAACTAACTTAGAAACACGGAAAGAGAGTAAGAGAGGGAGGGAGAGAAAGATAGAGAGGGCAGAATTGAATTGAAAAGCGAGCAGATACTGAGACAAATTATGGAAATAGAAAGCATAGGTCCAATTCAGCAATCATTGATGCAATATACAATAATATACAATGATTAAAGTAAATAGTATGGACAATGTGAAATCAGTCCACATATGAACATCAGATCAGAAGAGCATCGCAGGATCTAGGGCCGAGGGGACCTCAATTTCCTTCGAATTGAAATGTAAACTTATTGATTAACAATGATAGTGCATGGATGTTTGATGCTACCCGAGAATTTGACTGTACAACTGGGGACCCAACTGAGAGATCCGCCTACGGAAGAACGGATTGAGAGAGAGAGAGTCTTTTCCTTCGCTGTGACTATCGTTTCTCTCCCTGTCATGGGTGTTAGTTCTCTTGTTGTTTTCTGTGTTTTTTCTTTATTTTTTAAAATTGAAATTGCGACGTACTCCTATAATTTCATGATTTTTACATAATTCAGTTCAGTGTCGGAGAAAACGGCCAACCTCATCCGGGGCGACGAATCTGCGATGGCAGCAGAAACACATGCCGTTCTTCTATTCATCGACTACAATTAAAGAAACAACACAATGCATCAAAAAAAAAAAAATCATCATTATTAAAA